>JAOXYI010120670.1:0-11883 GCA_028566495.1 Lithophaga antillarum | reverse complement strand
CGCATGTCAAATTGAAGTTTATGTTGACAAATATGTGGTCGCAAAACCACATGTTATAAATATAAATTTTAAAAAAAAGATATTTACAAAATAAATAAGGTGGCGCTTAACTTTTGTCGGAGTGTATATATCACCAAAGTGTTCTGTATAATTAAAAGTCTCTGATTATTGTATAATTTAAAGTTATTAGTATGATAAATACATAAAATATTTGGTAGAGTGATACACTGTACATGTATAATTGACTAGAATAAAATCTGAATATTGTCCAAAATATTTCTTTTGATATTTTTTAACATAATGCCATGAAGATATTGAACTACTGAATATTTACTGAGCACAACATATTGTGTTTGTTTACATGGATGCAACTTTTCCATACTTGTGACAAATGTTTAAAAGACCCGACGAAATGACATTTCAGCTAATATATGTTAGATATACATTACGGTTTGTGCATTCTTTATTTCTTGTCCGGTATAAATGAGAAAGTAAAGATATAAGTAAGAATACCGAAGTCCAAGACGATTTCAAAATGGAAAATCAAAAGAACAAGTCAATAAAAACTCACAAAACAGAGAAAACGCTCAACCATCAAAAGTAACGGAACGACTGCAAAACAGCTGTTACATTCCTGACTCGGTACAGGCATTTTCTAGTGAAAATGATGGGTTGAACCTGGTTTTACGGCATGCAAAACCTCCCACTTAATGAAGAAAGGTATTAAGATAGTTTTGCGTTTAACTTTGACGTAGGACACAAGTCCAAGAGGAAAGGCCACTGATCAATTTTTGGGCCATCGAACTTTGTAATAACCACATGTTTTCACAATAAACAAAGATTTTATATTTAAAAAAAACAAAAACTAGTCAATTCCAAGATTACGGTCAACTATGAATTTGGCTGTGGGTGATACCTAAAAGTAAATGTTGAATGAGGGAGATGGTGGGTACATTTGGAACTTTATGTCGGTTACACCTGCTTTTTTGCCTTTAATTGTTTATATTTGTTCTTTTTGTTTGTTTGTTTGTTAATTTATTAATTAACTTAATTTCAGACCATTGTCCAACGGTTACTTCTTTGGTTATGTTTACTTATTAAATTGTCTTGTCACGTTCGGATTTTTCAGTATTTTGCTGTTCTTTCTACCCATTTTACTTGATGTGTTTAGTTTTTAAGTTGTTTTGTCATGTTCGGTGATCTTTCTTACTGTTTATGTTACGTTTAGTTTTTAAGTTATCTTCCCATGTTCGGATTTTTATTATTTTAGTGATCTTCCTTGCTGTTTATGTTATATTTGATTTTAAAGTTGTCTTGTCATTTTCGAATTTTACTTTGGTGATCTTCCTTGCTATTCTACTTTTATATCATTCGTTCTGTAGCTTAATATTCAGTCAGATTAAAAAAACAAAATAAGTAAGGAAACAAAAAGGATAATTACTTAAATTGTATGAAAAGTTAGTTCTGAAAACTACGTGAACCCCAACATAACTGGTAGTGACGTTATGTGTTCAGGTATGGTCGTTGAACGGTATCCGTCATGGTGTTCTTTGGGAAAAAAAATTGCAGTTTACGTGTGTGTATTTCAACAGAACTCTGATTGATGACAAATATTCTTTAAAGGAAATATCGTAAATATATCGTCCTCATCAAGCCTTTATCGTGATACAGATATTGCAGAACCTCGATCAAATGACGTGACCGTTTAACAGTCTAGGTATTTCATCAGCAGATTCTTTGTCAGAAGCTATGTGTTAATCATTCTTAAGTTCAGTATCATATGTTATTCATTAAACTTCGTTTAGATTTGCCATAATATCAAATGCAATAAGACTGATAACATATAAAAAAGAAGGATAATTATAATCTGTTTTAAACGGTTTAAGAAACATGCTATCATCTTTACTGACCGAGTTATAGTTCTGTAGAATTGATTGAAAAGACACAAAATGATGTATAATTTGACTGCAATGGACTCTGAGTTTATAAAATATATCTAATACGCTACGTGTAACCTGTATTAATGAAACATGAATTTCAAAAAAAAAAAAATAAAATAAAAAATAAAAGAAAAGAAAGAAATACCAGAGTCGTTTAGAATAATCAATTTTGCAAGAGATTATGTATCATAGTCGTTAAATTTATATCAAAGCGGTCTTAACGTAACCCATGATCTCGTTGGTACGATGCGAATGTACAGATCAAATGCAGCCGGCATATTGAAGTGTGAAAGTTGAAATATGTTTTTGTTCAGCAAATCGCATTTAAATGTAAATCGAAATACGGTGTACAAAAACCGGATCAACGTTTGCAATCGGAAATGAAAACAAATTACTTTATTTCAAAAAGAGAAAATTACATCCGAAAAGTTAAATAATTACAAATAACACATTCTGCTCCCTAGAGGAAACCAAGAAATTATCCCCATTTCATTTTGCGTCAGGAAGTTAATCAAACCGAATAATGACTCTCAGAAATCAAAACTACTAGTGTGTAGTATTTTCAGCTACAGGAAGATCTCGTCCCAAAGAAGCATAATCATCTGACAATATACTGTGTAGCTGGTTATTATTTTTATTACCATTTCATACATTAGATCAAAGACAGACGTACTAATTTCAAAAATTGATCCACACTATTCATATTGGTACTATATCGAGATAAACATGGTCAGATAGCGAGACCGACAACTGACGCAACGATTCTTTCCAGAATGTTATGATCATATATGTGAAATGTGAAAAGACCGTACAACTAGTTATCGTATATGCTATACTGATGTCCCCAGATGTCATGTTTAGTAATTGATTTGGTATAGCAAAAATTTGGTGAAATTCCGTTAGCACTGATATAGTATCACTGACGTCTGTAATGGGCTAGTCGAGGAACATTACGCTTACAGCGTTCAACTTGGAAAAATATATGAAGTAAATTTTCAAAAACTGCCCGAAAATGTTTTAATTCTGAATTTATGCAAATCTTCTGTGGGTAACACTGTAACGTGTATTCAATCAATTATTTGATATATAAACTGTAGAGTTGAAGAAATCTTCCAAAGAACATGTAATTCAGAAAGAGATCTGTAGACAGGATTATGGAACTGACATACTGTAACATAACTGACCAATAAATTTAGCGTCCAACAGCAAAAACGTGTGATTTATGTATTGACTATTGAAAGTAATTGCTATTACTTACATAAATAAATTTGGATGTAAAAATGCCATTATTGAATGATATTCTGAGGACGTTTACATCAGTTCTTCTTAAAACGCAAATAACTGTTTCTATAGCTAGAAGGTAATCCGTGGTTACTGAGCTGTAATATTATAATTGTGTGAGATCAGACCTGTACGTTAGAAGTAAACGATGAATGTTATTTTATACCAAACTCGAAACTCTCCGTAATTGTTGTAGCACATGTATATGAATGGCCATTCATGTCGTTGGTGGTATAAACATTTCAGCATTGAAATACACAAAGTGTCTTCCATCCTATATTTTGGCTTATTTCCTGAAAATTGTAGCCTCTTCAGTTTTTCTTTGGTAAAAAGCATTTGAAAAAAGGTCAGGACCAGGACAAAAGGTGAAAAAATAATCAAAATTAATACTGAAGAAAAAAATATTCAGGATAGATTATGATGTTTTTTAGCAATAGCGGCCGGAAGGTATTATAGTGTACATTGTTTCCGTCCGTCCGTATACATTATCTGTAACTTCGTCTTTGTTTTTGTCTGTATTTTCATCTTTTTTTGCCAAAATTGTTGGCATTTTTGACATACAGTGTAATTTGTACGTAAACAGTGCTATTCAAGATGTACTGAACTTGTTTTCCGCCACTCCTCCTAAACTACTGAATTTATTGCAGGCGAACTTTACAGATTTGTTTAGGATCCAATAAAGACGTGCCTTCCTATTTTACTATTCCTGAAATTGAACATTCTAGATTGCCATGTAACTCTCTAACTACTATACAAAAACAAATATCTGTTATCCATAACTCACCAAAAACATGTGAATGGATTTCAACAAAACTTGCAAAAATTATTCAAAACAGATTTTATGTGCATCTCCTACTTTATTTTTCTTGAAATTGAATTTTCCGGATTGCAAGATACTTAATACATGTACATTGGCCCAAATACTAGATAGGAAAAATCTCTTATCCACAGCTCCTAACTAATAAATGGATTTAACCAAAACTTTCAGAGTGTGTTCAGTACAAATTGTAGATGTGCACCTCCTGTTATATATTTTATTATCTTAAAATTGAATATTTAGTTTTCCTGCAGACATTTAATACATGTACTTCGACCCAAATCATAAACAGAATACACCAGTTATCCACAGCTCTTCCGAAAAAGAGTGAACGGGTTTCAACAGAACCTTAAGAGAAAGTTCTGTATAAATTGTTAATGTGCATAGTCTATTTTATTTTTTAGTGAATTTTCTAGATGGCCAGACATTTTATGCATGTACTTCGACCGAAATCCTATGTTTAACAAACCCCTTATCCGCAACTCTTCAGAAACCAGTAAGTGGACTTCTGCAAAACGTTGAGAGGGTATTCAGTACAAACTGAAGATGTGGAACTCATATTCTGTTTTTCTTAGTATTGAATGTACTATCCACATTTCCCTCAACAAAACGTTCAGATTTTGTGGTATAAAATGGTTGGGATGGAACTTTGATTTGTGACCCCATGTCAAAGTGTTTTTTATTTTTATTTTTTATTTATATATTTATTTATTTTAATTTTTTAAAAATTTTAAAATTTTTAATTTATTTATTTTTTAAATTTAGCATGTAAACTCCATCTCCCCTGCCACGTACGCGATATTTCATGAAATGTCTGTTCAAAAATTTTCCAGAACGCCTCTTCGTAATAAATAGATAGATAAATAAATAAAAATCCAGCTCCAAATTCCAAATTTTAAGAAATATTAACCAAAATCTTATTCCAGAACCCCTTAAAATTTAAATCGTTCCTCCCTTACTTTGTGTACTATTGTTTTATTGAACCTTATGTTGGGCAATTCGTATAGTTTCGTATTTATAGTAAACTGAAACTGCCATAACAGAAAATGTACTTTCTACTTATTTGTAACACACAGTTGCTTTTATTCTTTACGCCATGCACGTATACATACGGATTATCTTTCTCCCAAATTTATAAAAGGTTTATATTTGTAATATTTTGATTGGCCCATACAGTACCAAATTTTACGGTATAAAAGAGGAAACTATACCGTTAACAGTGGAAATTAACGGTATAGTTTGCAAAACTAACGCGTTGTGTTTTTCATACCGTAAGATTTAATAACTAACGCGGTAGTTTTCACTTTCAACGCGTTAAAAGTGGAAAGTAACGCGTTGAAAGTTAGTTTTAACGCGTTGAAAGTTAGTTTTAACGCGTTAACGATGGAATATACGATCTGAAATTTTTATACGATATGTTTTAAAACTAAAACATTCATACAGTGAAACCTTGTTTACGTTGTACATTTCAAGCCTGTCACAACCTTACAATGTTTATAAATATACCTATTCCAATAAATCTTAGCAATAAATAGAGGTACAGTTTGGACCTGGGATCTTAGTGATGTAATTTGATCTTTGATGCTTCTCTAGAAGTGAAAGGCAATTCCAAATACCTTATATTATCTATTCTTTCTGACGTGTTTTTAATGCATAACAAGTTTATATGTTTTTAAAATATAGATTTTGAACGAATTTATTGGTTGTTTTTATATAAGAAATATAATATTAAGTTTTTGCATTTGTCATTTGTTTTCCCCAAAACACATCTGTTCCCAAAAGGCGAACCCAACAATATAGATATTAAAACGATTCGAGAAAGCTCAGTTTTGAGTCGCTTCTTGCCCTTTTCCATTACTTTTTGGCGCATGTATATCATTAAATTTGTCAACCAAAAATACACATTTCTAACAAAGTAATCAATGGCCACATTTTTATGTTGAAAGTATCCAGCGTTAAGTCATCTCCGCACTGAAACAGTACATGTACATATAGTAGCAATCATATGGGATGTCGTTTTAATGCAGCGTGGAAGAGATCTTATTCCGAAAACCATTTACAGAACCGAAGCTTGCTATTATCGTGAACGTATCTATATTGCCGTTTCTTCACAATTAGATCAATGTTTACACTGATAATGCGTAACAAATGATTAAAGCTTTGTTTAATATCCCTTTCATTGATGAAATGTATTTTATACCATTAATATGAAAGATGTAATATGTCTCCTGAGTAATGTTTGCGTAACATTTGGAAAATAATCTATCATTGTCTGTAATATATATGCCTTATAAATGCAGATTTCATCGAACGCAAATAATACGTTAAATAGCCGTAAACACTATTCCATGAGTCAAAACAACTGCTAGATCATAGCATCTTGAAGTTAAAGCAAAGAAGTTGGTGAAATACGCACAAAAAATATAAAAATCGCAACAAGATTCCATCAAATACAATACCATATTTCCTATCAAAAACTCTTCAATTAAGCCATTCCATTTATTCTTCAAGACGTAAACAGTATGTGAAAAATAAAGGGAGGTAATTGCTTAAATACTTCAAGTTGCTACAGCAACATTCGGTAGTATCAAAGACATTTATTTAATTATATGTCTTTGGTAGTACAAACACCATACGAAAGTTTGACCTTTTGAAAAGTAAACAAAATGTAGCCAGAAAAACGTTTATCACTGAGTCTGGAATATTAGCGAACAATTTATACAAAACTGAAATTCGTTTATAACTTAAACCTAGCATGTGAAAGATCTCGTGACATGTTTGGAACCATCAGTGCTCAGTGCCTTAACTGGTGCGCCGTTCTATACAACATATTTCTAGCGAGATTGCAACGCCTTCCGATCAGAAATTTAAATGAGCTCCCAGTGGATTTCTTAAACATTTT
This sequence comes from Lithophaga antillarum, assembly GCA_028566495.1. Taxonomy (NCBI): domain Eukaryota; kingdom Metazoa; phylum Mollusca; class Bivalvia; order Mytilida; family Mytilidae; genus Lithophaga; species Lithophaga antillarum. Next base: position 4,943 of record JAOXYI010120670.1, on the reverse strand, counting down.
TTTTTTGTATTTTATATATTTTAAGTATACATAGCTCATTCAGAAAAGATTAACCAGCACGACATCATGTATAGCTTGAAACATATATCAGCTTTACCTCGTTTCAAAAAATGAACTTCTGCATTGGAATCTTTTAAAAGAAATGCTAGCTTTCGCAACCAATCCCCTTCTAAACAAACACCGTATTTTTAAACTTACTGTGCTTATTATAGAGAAAGTATTTTTGAAGGTTATTCTAGTAATAGAATACACAGAGGGAAGACAGATTTGTGACAGTACGACCAAGCGATAGCAAGTTCTTTCTGTCGTTCAAGCCTGTCATCCCGATATGTATTCTTCTACCAGAAAAACCTTAAAACAGACTTTCTATGACTTAAATACTGTCAATTTTTACGAATATTACATATGTAATAATTTTATATATAATTTTAAACACCTTCTCTACCCATAAACAAAAAAAGATTTGATCTTCTTATAAATAAAAAAAGGCATGGTATGATCCATGTAAAGGTTAATTCTGACCCCATCCACCGATTAACATAGACGCTGCGAAAGACATTTTCAGTGATTAGTGATTACCACTATATTCACTGGTTACAGTAACAGTTCTTTGCCAGTATTAAGAAGAAGGAGTTTGCAGACTTACTGTGGTGAGCAAATTTGTTATTGTCTTTATTGTACATATATAGGCAGGAGTATGACAGGTGAATTTGAAAAACAAATAATAACAGAAAATATCTAAATTTAAAATAATTTAGAATGCATACATTAATAAAAAAAATTATGTGCTATACTTCATATTTACAGTGCGATTAAAAACCATCCAGTGGTGGTCTACGTTGAAGCTGATAGAAGGGCAGTCTTGAAGGATTCAAGACTGTCAGCGGAGACGATGGAGTCTGATAGCGAATTCCAATTCCGTATAGTTCTTGGATAAAATGATTCTTTCCTTACTTCTGTTCTGCATTACGGGATCTGAAAACGCGGGATAGTCTGTCAGATAGTATCAGACTTGGATCTGTGTTAACGTAGACCAACCTGTTGGCGAGCTTATACATTATGTGAGTCGCGATGTCATTCAACGGTCTTCCAGTGATTTCCATTGCTGTTGTTCTAACATCGAGTTGACAAATGATGTATTGTGGTATCGATTGGTGACATATCTTGCTGCTCGCCTTTGTACCATTTCTAATCTATGCTCGTTATTCTACTGATATGGGTCCCAAACAGAACACGCATACTCCACAGTCGGTCGAACAAGTGACTTGTATGTGGTTTCTTTTATCTTGATGTTGATATTTAAGTTCCTTTTCAAAAATCCTATTGTTTTGTTTGCCTTGTTGCAGATGTTTCTTACGTGTTCGTTCCATTTTAAATCTGAACTAATAGTGTAGCTCAAGATACTTTGCTGAATTTACGGGTTGTAATATGTGCTCATGAAGAATGTAATCTCTAGATACTGGTTTCCGTTTTCGAGTTATGGTAAGCACATTCTATTTATCCGGATAGAGGGCCATTTTCCATGTCTTTTCCCATTCTACCAGTTTGTTCAGATCGTCCCGAAGGTCGTCACAGTCGCTGTCTGATTGAATGGTAAGGTATACAATGGTGTCATCTGCGAAGAACCTTACTCTGGAGCGGATACCTTCCGGCACGTCATTTACATAGAAGACGAACAGACTGGGTCCAAGTACAGAACCTTGTGGTACTCCCGAGTCCACATTAATCGTGTCTGAGTTTTCCCCTTCCACGACCACCACTTGTTTCTTATCAGATAAGAAGTCTTTTTCCATATATTTGTTTTTCCTGTGATGCCGTATTGACTCAGCTTGTGTACAAGTAGGCTGTGGCAAACCTTGTCGAAGCTTTAGAGAAATCCATTATTAGGCAGTCTGTTTGTTTCCCTGCATCCATGATTTTGGTGATGTCGTCAACGAATTCCAAAACCTGTGTTTCACAAGATAGACCTTTCCTGAGTTCATGTTGAAGGTAGAGGATGTTGTGATTGTCAGCGTATGTCATTATATGGCTTGTTACGATATGTTACATGATCTTACAACATATACAGGTTAATGACGCTGGGCGGTAGTTTATGGCATCATAACGTTTTCCCTTTTTAAATATTGGTGTTACATTTTCTCTTCTTCATATATCCGGATTATCACCCGATTCAGAAGAACGTCTGGAGATGGTAGTAAGAATCGGGGCTGTGTGTGTTGATAATTCTTTTAGCACTCTTGGTATGATGTTGTCTGGACCGCCGGCTGCTTTATCTGGATTTAGATTTGATAGTAACTTGAAGACTCCGTTTTCTGTTATATTTAAATCGCTTATTTCTGGATAGGCAACATCTTTCATATTGCATTCGTTTTGGAATTCGGCTTCTGTGACACTGGTTTTTTTGCTGAGAATGCAGATTTGAATTGTTAGTTCGGGATCTTTGTTTTGTCTACTGGGTTTGGATGTAGTAGCCTATTTCTTTTTAGTGGTGGTATATCATTTCCGTCCGATCGTTTATGCTTTATGTAAGTCCAAAATCGTTTCATGCAGTTTTGCTGATTTCCATTACTAGGATCTGGTGTGATTATATTTTCGATGTATTTCCAACATGCCCGTCTTATTTCTCTCTGAACCAGTCGTTTAAACTCCTTGTATTTCTTTTTTATGCTCGGAGTCCGCTGATTTCTTCTTTTTCTTGTAATATTTGTCTCTTTTGCGAACAATGTTGCAAACACTGGATTTTGTTTCAGTTAAGAAATAACACTTCCGTTTCACTATTTAATACATCTCCTTCATATCAACATACAATCACAAATTCAAATTCTCAATCATACAAATTACTGCGAAGTTTATATATAAAACAGAACTCCTGCATCTCCGTTGCATGAACAATCATTAATAATAATATAAAGAAAGGAGAAAACGGCGCAGAAATTACATAATAAATTTAACTTGATAAGTGTTCATATTCAATGTCCTAAAAAAGGTCAACGGACTTCATTTTATATTCGCCGTTCGCGACAGCTGATTTTTAAGCATTTGTGTACTTTTTCGATCAAAATGACTGATTTTTAAGGCTTGAAATTCAAACGGTTACTTCAAGTATGCATTTTGTTAACTGTTTTTTCTAAGTGACGAACACTGTTGTTTGATTAACTAAAGTAGGAAGTAGATAAATCAGGGATATATATATATATATATATTAGAAAAAAAAAGCTTTATCATACCTCCTTCTACTTTCAGCAATATGTATCGTATAATATTTGTCTGTATTTGCTGAACATATATCCTCTTTCTGACTTACTATGTATGTTCATGACCAGACATTGTGGAGTCGATTAGAATAGTATTCTGTTGAAAATGTAGGCCTGATATAACAAAAGAAAAGTTCAAGATGTAGTAAAATCTGTTAGGAAAAAAGAAAAATGAAAAACAAATAAAGCCAGCACAACACGAATTTAGACACAAGACTGGGAGTGAGAATGGATGCTTCGATAACGAACGCATCTTCTGTTTTGCATGCAATACAAACGTGAAGTCGTCCTGATGTTCAAACCTTGTGTGTAATTCAGAAGCTTTAGGAAAGAAAGAAATAGTGAATATGTGACACAAGGAAATTATCAGCATTCAGCTAGGACAAAGTGACTCCATTCTGATCGACCAAACTATGATAAAATCCATAAAATCTTCAGAGCGACAATGCCAGTTTCAAATTTTAGCCAATCTATTCGAATAGTTTACTTGATAAAAGCGATCCAACGTCAAAAAATTTCCACTGAGAAGAACAAGCTCTTAAAATTTCATGAACTGCTATACCTCATATGCAGGGCAGCAGAAATTTTGCTACAAAGAACTGTAAAGTTTACAACTTTAAAAATGAAATCGTCGCCTTTATAATTTACATTTACTAGGTTGCATTAGTCCTGTCGAGATAAATAATCTTTGTATGACGTGGATGGAGCCTCGAGACTTACATTGTACTAATGAAGGTTTGAGTTGGTTCTAGTTTAATTAAGTCTTCAGTGGAGAAAAAAGAATCTCTGTGACACAGATATTTAAGTTAATTAAAATGCATGGGGTTAAGCATTGGCTCATACTTGAACTATACTGCTTAATTAAGGGTTTTGTAAATGGAAATAAGTGTAATTAGTTTTATTTCGGCCAAAATCCATATTGAAGTCTTTTTCAGACCTCTCACCCAAACTGTTTGAATATTAGAAGACAAAATTTCACACTTATATAGTGGTAGAATCTAGAAGATGGATCCATATCAAAGACAAATGTTGGTTTCCAAATATCAGTCAACCAAATTTGACAAATATTTTGTCAATCAAAAAGTCTGTCATTCTCGTTATGTCTGTTTCTATGTTTCTGTTATGGGAATCAGTATGGTTCTTAACAAAATAGGATTTTTCTTTACCAAAAACTAAATATTGATATCTTCTTGTACCGTCTTATAAATTAAGCTATTGTTGTGACGTCAGCCCATTTCATCAACCGTGGATTATTTTTCTAGAATCCACTCTTCTTAAACTTATTTTTGAATGTTACTCATCTCATGATTTTTTCAATGTAAACGGTTTTATCTGTTGGAATATGTACTGTCAAAAACGTTCTTCTCGTATTTTTGCCGTCTCTTTTACTCTCGGTGAGATTCGAACTAATAACTTTCAGTTATAGTTATACAATGAGGTGTAGGTGTTTCTGTATTAGAAACTCCGGACGGCCGGAGGCTGGAGGGGTTTCTAATACAGAAACATCGTAGCCGAGGTATATAACTAACTTACTCTCTAGGATATGTAAAAAAATCAATACAAATGTGAAATCTTCATGCAGAAAACAATGTTTTATTTTCCCTTCAATAACCCCTATTTAAAATTTGACATATCAGACTGGGTACCAATGATTCTATTCAACTGTGACAAGTTATTTACCTGTTTATT
>JAOXYI010120561.1:0-11884 GCA_028566495.1 Lithophaga antillarum | reverse complement strand
TAATACGGATTTGAATCAACAACCTCACAGCTTTAATCCATTCTGAAAGGGTATCAACCTCCTCTTTCTCTCGCTTTAACGTACAAGATATTAGTTTTCTCTGCATTTTCTTTGGGTCCTTTGTTTCTGTTTTGTGACTAATCTGGGACCAATATACTAGTATATTGGTCCCAGTGATTGTTAAGCAGACTGTTAAGAATGTCCGATTTTTTGAAATTGCAGAATGTTTTGTTCTTTTTAAATTAGGTTTGTTTAGTTTTTTGCATATATCTTTTGTTCACTTGTATGTATATAAAAAAATCATTACGGACAAGTATGTGTACTTAAATATAATCTCTCCTTTATTGTTATATTTTTATTTGAAATTACTCAAATGAGAACATTTTTTAGTTATAGTCGGATTTATGTACTGCGATATAGTTGTTTAATTTTTTTTTTACTTTGTTTTTAATACTCAAAAAATGAATAAATAAATGAAATAAGATAAAATTGGTCATTGCGGACAAATAGGTATACTTTAATATGGCAGCTTTTATATTTGACATTCGAAGCACTCAACTAAGAAAATTTTTAAAACAGCAGTCTGCTTTTTTATGTTGCAATATGTCTATGTGTGTGTTTAATTTGGTTTTCAACACTCAAAAAAAAATAAGTTGACGTTTTGGTCAAATTTTTATGTTGTGATTTGTCTATGTCTATGTCTGCCTTTTGATTTTGTTTTTAACACTATTATGATCGTACATGTATCTCGAAGAGAATCCTTAAATTACAAACCAAGAACTTTTTGCAGACATTACAGTGCAGTTGTAATAATTGACATGATATGAAATGAGATGAAGTAGATGTAGTCATCTCCACACGCATACAGATTAGTTTGCTTCCCAAAAATCCGCCCCATGTTGATTCCTCAGCCAACTGAAGCTCAGTTTTATGAAATAAATATCACGCGAAACTTGATATCTCTACGACTGATATTGACGTAAGACAATTTGTTGTAGCAAACAACGACGGTAATATCGAAAAAGTATTCTGTTTTCTGACGTAAAATATAACTGCAACTAACGGATTTGTTATGATTGTTTCTGCTGCCAACCAAAACTATGTATAAAGTACATAAGCTCAAGCTGCATGCAGAAATAAACAATACCCTTTAATCATAGTCAATCTGGTAGTCATTTGTCGTCAATTATTTGATTCGTTGAATTTGATTCCACCTGTAATTAACTTTTCAAACTATCAAAAACTTTTTAAATGGTTTCATCATGACTCGTACATTATCCAATAAAAAAGTTTTTTTTTAATATTAGCCTCTACATTATAATGGGTATACTGAAATTCGAAGTTTGCATCAATCTCATTAATAACTAAGTTACTACATGTATAATTCTACATTAATATTATTAATAGACAGATTTGTAATACTTACTCTTAACATTATGACGATTTTATTTATTTTAGAGTAATCCAAATGCGTCTAGAAGGTAAGCATTAGATCAACAATTAAATGAGGAATTTATTTCTGTAGGTATAAAAAAAGTAATATTGCTTTTTTTTTGTTTGTTGTTTTTTTTTTTTTTTTTTTTTTTTTTTTTTTTTCTTTTTTTTTTTCAATTGACTTTGGTAATATCCAACTAATTGTCCAAACAGCTTAAACTATAAGGGATATAACTGAGACATTATTCATTATAACTTTCTTAAAGCCGAATTAATGTGTATGAAAGAAGTATCCTGGATCACCGAAGGCTGGTACATTTATGAATATGGATTAATAAGGATATTTAAGCATAATCTTTTTTTCCTGTACAAGCATTACAAATTGCACAGCAAAGAAGTAAATTAAAAGTCACAATGATTTTCAATGGCACAGTATCTATGTAAAATTAACATTAATCTTTTAAACTATATTAATTATCCCTCAGACGATTTCGTCAAAGCACAGACACTATCCAGTGTAATATCTGCAGAATTATCTTAATTTCAGCCTCAACTGAAATTCAAAGTTTGCATCAGTATCATTAACTGTTCAGTAACTACAATAGTGTTACACCTAATATTATCAATAGCAAATATCTCCTATATTTACTTTTAACATTATGACTAGAATCTAATTGATCTGCAGTGTATATTATTATTGAATGCAGCATTAGATCAACAGTTAAATCATGAACATTTATTTTCTATATTTTTAAGAAAGCATATTCCATAATGTTTTACCTGACTTCGGGTATCATACAAATAACAACTGAAAGTATAATGGTATTATTGAGAAAGTTTGTAGGTGTGATTAGGAACATATATCATGCCTTAAATCTATTTAAATGTTAGGAAAGTTTACCTCTACTAAATTAAACCAAATATTTATTTCACAGATTTCATTCTCATTTATGAATAAATGTGGATTTGAATAAACAAGGGGAATGAGGAAAAATCGTATATAACGGAAAACACTTAAAAAGATGTTTGTTTTCACACCAAATTTAAGGAAGAGGGTGATATTGTCATCACATGGTCTTCCCTCCGTCCGTTGTCATCAGTAGAATAAATTGTCAACAATCTGATGTACCCACTGCATTCTTACATACAAGTCTATTTTGATGACCAGAAGTCATGGTTTTTTACTGTTCCTTCATAGAGTTATCGTCTTTTGTTAAAAATGAGGAATAGCCAAATTCAAGTTTTTCTCAGTGACTATAATCAGTTGCAAGCTGCACTGTAGTATATACCTAAGAAGTAATTTCTAACCTTCGGGTGAAATTAAATTCAGTCTTTGGAATCAGTCTGGAATTACTCCTCGACCTTTCAAAATTAGTTAAAACCTTTCCGAAATTAATGTTTGGAAATTTTTAGACTACCTCGTGCGCCTGTGTAACTACTAAGAGTTGAAGTCCCATATTTGAGATGTAAGATTCGATGTACGGTATTTAAGCGTGTCGGAGTTATACACCATGAAATACAAAAATGCACAAAAATAACAAAAATATTTTGATACTATAGTATGTACAGATTTAAAATTTACCAAAGTAGTATATCAAAATACATCAAATCTTTTCTGTGTAAAAATAAAATGAGTTCCTTTTATCAGTTTGGAGTTATGTCCCATGAAATCGTTTTAAAAATTCAAGAAAGAGAAATGTCATGAACATATCTAATAAAATAAAGGGCTGTAATATATTATATAACGTTCAGAATTATGAATACTATTGATGCATGCTAAATTTTACAGATTAAGGATATTTTGACCTAGCCGTACCCTTGATTTTTTTTTTAAATAGCGAGACAATGGTTACACAACATTTTTTTAAACATGAAATTGTGATATATCATCGCACTCCTAATTATGAATGCAGCTGTTGCTGACTTTATATTACGCCCCTTGAAAACGTTAAAATTTATGGAAGGGGGAATCAAAGTATTTATTTTCAAACCTAGGGTTCTTTACATATCGTAATACTTAGTATCAATTACAGGTGATGCGCTTAAAATTTTCTGAAATAAGATAATCGCCACATAGTTATGCCCTTGAATATGTTTAAGGTCTCATCAATATATTTTTTCAAAGATGGTGTTTTGGACTTAACATAACTCTCATAATTGTGGACACAATCGATACACGCTATTAATTACTGAAATGAGATAATCACTACCTAGTTATGGTCCTCGAAAATGTTTTAAAAAATTTTAAAAGGGTCATGAACTGTAGAGAACGGAAGCTAGGTCATTTTGACCTGATTGTGGTCTTTTTTTTCCAAGGTTGGGTCTGGACATTTTTAATTCAAATCGTAGGTTTCTGGCATCTGATGCTGACCAGAATAGGAATAATTTAAGCGTGTCGATCAGCAAGATCTGAACGTGACATAATTTTGATAAACAATTAGGTAAAGACATCTCAAATCTAAGCATAATGGTTGACATCTAATATCGATCAGAATGGTACGTTACCCTACACAAAACCATAATAATCTAACTGGGAGCTAAAGTTGTCAAAAAATTTTGCCACGGTACTTTCAAGTCGAAATACAGGGTTGTAGCATCTCACGGTAAGTATGGTTGTCTACTGTTAAACAGTGCAAAATTAGGTCCTATTAATATGAGTTAAGTTAATTCATTTTTAAAAAAGAAGGTAATAATACTTTTATATCAAACTTCGAGTTGTTGCATCTAATATCAGAGGAATTGGAAGTTTTAATAATTCGATGGATCACTGTGACCTCATTACATGACAAACACAGGTCACAATGTTTTTATTTTAAACATAGTATTATGCTATCATATTATATTTATTACTAAGGCTTATCAATACCTTCGAACATTATTGAAATAAGGTCATAGTAATGATTTTGTCTATATACACCTTGAATACGATATTAGACTATATTTGTCAATATTCAGTGTTCATTGTGAAGTTAGGAAATATACTGTCATTCCGACATCCCTTGTTGTAATTTTTACATGAAGATTAAAATCGCAGATTCAATACGTAGGTCACTGAACGACATCAAGCTTATTCCTTAATCCCAGAAGAATTCGGTCAAACATGTTTGTGTCGAATTATGTTAACACGAATACCATGGATGTCTCGAAGTCGACGTCAAGTCCCGATTTTCCCCCTATTGTTCTACGTTGCCTTAACACTGTCAGTTCCAGCGTACCTGAGTCGTCAACACCGCTTGTGTCGAATACATTTTCCGACTCCCGTCCTCGAAAATCAGTGAAATTTACCTTTCGTAAGTCGAACTTCTCCCCACATTTTTTTACATATATACATATATTAGACTACGGTGAATCTGGTCCCCGACATGATTGCCCTTCAATGACCGGTCGTAGTTACAGTTACCTGCAATGTTTCCGAACCATTATTTTCAAACATATTTATTTTCATCAGAAGACATTTAATCATTACTTTATCAATGGAACCTGACAGTCATATACCACTGAAAGACAGAAAAAAATGTTTGTGTACTTTGATCCACAAAGCAAGACAAGGCAAATAATTTCATGTTTACCCTTAAAACAATCTTTCTGGAGCATTTACATGTAAAAAGATTATCAACGTATATTGTGACTTATATAAGTTGGTATTGATGCACTTCAGACACAAGAATCAAGCAACCGCAGAATAATGCTTCAAATCATCTTGGTTTCAGTACTAAAATTTAGCGTTTATGAAAAAGAAAAATATTCAACAGTTGATTTGATGGAACATCTTAACCAAAAATACATATAGTATTGGTTTAATCATCACACAAAAATGCCACAAATGACGGAACACAACATATTAACTCGTAAACTCGCTTATCTCATAAGTGATCCATTATAAGTTTTTAGGTCATAATTGTATAATTACGTCTACCATACATGTATGTAATCTGTTTCTAAAATTTTAGATCGTTTAGGTATTGTTGAAATATAAATCTTTTTCTATAAACGCTAAAATCTAAACCAACTCTTTTCGTATGGTAACACAAGGTTTCCTGACACAAATTACAGGTCAAGTTTGGTAGTGGGGATTTTGAACCATATCCTTAATAGGTTCAAGGATTTTTTCTGTCTTTTTTTTTTAGTTTTATATAGTTAAGGAATAAGTTATTTTTCTTCCGATTGTGCTTCATTTTTTTATGCAATATCTACTGATAGTACATAAAAGATTTTACAGCCGTCTTGCGTTTTCGAAATAAAGGGAACCAAATTTAAATTTCGCTAAAACTAGGATTTTGTATTTATTTTATCGGATTTTTTGCAGTGTTTTCCAAGTTGTAAGACTTTTTAGTTAGATGTCAACAAAGGAGTACTCTAACGAAGGGAACATTTTGGCCCTAAAATATTAAGTATTTGATATCACAACGTTGTGATTTTTCGCAAAGCAGTGCGATATTATATCATCGTTGTGATTTCACTGATAAAGTTAAGTCCGGAAGACTATCATTATGTATTTCGTTGTGTCCTAAATCAACTTTTCGATAGGTTTCTTTAATGATGCAAAATATATTTTTACTAAAACTTATGGCCATTTAAGATCCTCACCAGACCTACTCCTTCCATGTACGCCTTACAATTTTCCTTGATATAAGGGATCAAAGGGACTAAATTTTAATTTTCATAAAGTATAGGGATCTTTTTAATCCAATATTGACACATTTTTGTTCGTTTAAGTCCTTGTTTCAAGACCTTTCAGTAGAATGTGAACAAATTTTACATAACCCATTCCGTTTTTTGAGATAAAAGGAGGATCAAACTGGCCAAAGGACGGGTTGCGATAAGGCCTGTTTTTGGCCCCCTGGTTTCATTGAAAATCAAATTTTACTGTAATGATTAGTTTGTATTCTCTTTATGTAGCTATATTTCCGTTCTCAATAAAAATGATGATGACGTTTCAAATTGTACGTCATTTCTGCGCTCCAGAGATTGAAAATGCAGGTTACCTTAAGGTAAATTTTAAGCTTGTACTAAAGATCCACGTCCCTACGTATGTGTACCTTATATGAAAATTAACGTTGACCCGTATGTATAACCAACAAAAATATTTTTGATAGAAATTGGACGTTCAAGAAGCGTTGAATTCTATGCAAATTTTGTAGATTACGCGTGCGCGTCATACCCCAACGTTGAAATATGCTTCAAATGGTACATGAAGGTAGATAATGCAATACGGATACATTTCTAGATATTTAAGTATGGCGCGCATGGAGTACCAGCAAGATCTTCATATAGTTTAACGCTTATTTCATATGCAATTCGTAGTAGAACTATTTTGCTGGTACTCTATGCGCGTCATAATTAATTTGCACATAATGTTAACGTAAGTAGCGACATTTTCTCATAGACGTAATGTTAATGGTTCACTAAGGTACCCATTATCATCAGTTGCAGGAGCAGAGAAGGGACATGCAAATTGAAAAGTAGTAATAATTCTACAAAGTAGAAACATATAGGTATAAAAAAAACATATATTTGTTGGAATAAACGATTTGCCAATTGCTGGTTACTACATGTAGTTTTGGTAATTAGAAATTTTATGAAACTGTTACCACCGTACATACTGGCTTCTGGTTTTGTAGAGAGCAAGGAAATTTGGTTATGGTTTTCTAAAATAATGAGACACAACTGATGTTTAATAACTGGTGCTTGTTTGATGATATTGTATCAACAATTAAAAAACGTAATTAAAAAAATTCTAAATACGTATGGGATCCGACTAATTTGCATCTACTTTTCCATACGTTGACCCGATAATGACCGAACAATGTCCGGTTCGTAGCAATCGGAACCCTTCATGATCTTTCCTAATACCAATTGCAATCTAAATACAGATCGATTCCGGATTTAGATCGGAATTGGAATTGGCAAATGGACTATTATAAAATTTTATTTTCGGCAAAACCGGATGCCAAATAGAGGCCTTATCGCAACCCGTCCTTTAAGTATTTTGTTAGCGTTAGAGAATTGTTATTTTTCATCCGATCTTTAAACAGTTTATTTTTTCCTTGAATTATTTGTTTTCAGACCTGTTAGTACTATGCTAAAAGTTTTACTTCGCTCTTATCGTTGTAGAGATGTAAGGGTCCCAAAGGTCAATTTAAATTTTGGTACAGTATAGGATTTTAAAAAAATCAATCTATTTGATGCATTTTTGTTTTAAATAAATACCTTGCACTTCGGTATTCTCCTCATTCTATTTGCTTCAAGACTTTTCAACTTATGAACAGTTTTCACGATATGAAGGATCGAAAGGACAATTATTTAATATTTTTATTCTTAATATTGTGTCCACAGAAATATAGTGACAAATAGATTATTGCGTCAACACTTGGTTTGTATACAGTGGCTCAGAAGTACCCATTGTCGATTTTCTGCGGACTTATGATGTACCACAAGCAGACCCTTTACAGATGTCATGACATATTACTTGCTTTGACAAGGAAACAACAGAAAAAAAAGTTCAGAATTCAGCGTTAGGGATAAATATTTTTACCAGCTTGTTGGAAATTTTGAAAATGACCTAAATCATGTAAGAAAATAAATAATCACCTTTAAGCAGCTATAAAAAGTATAAAAACTTATCTTGGCCCTAACTGGCTTCCATATAGGCGTTATATCTAGCCTCAGAAGTAAATTGCTTGGATAAAGTTAAGACATTTATCAGCAGAAACAAGAATACGTGTTCGAATTCAAAGTTCGATTATAAAATTAAGTTATACACATTAAAGAGTTCCATTAACACTTTAAGCTCATTCCAAAGGAAACATTGATTTGCTTGAAATAAAGCATATATAAATAGAAGACTAATATATCAGATATCGTTTTACTTATTTTATACGAAGGATAAAACAAGTACTTATTTCGCATATACTAGACTTAAATAAATGTTGGAAAAGCTAGAGAAAACCAAAGGAGCATTCAAGGTGGAACACTCCGAGTGGGCAACATCGGGAACGAGGAAGACGAGAACAAACAAACAATACAGAAACATGTAACAGAAAACACAACACAGAAAAACTAAAAAAAGTAGATGAGCAACACGGACCCCACTAAAAACGTGGAGTGAACCTAGGTGCTCCGGAAGGGTAAACAGTTCTTGCTTCTAATTAGACACCTACCGTGTTGCTCATGTCAAGTCCGGTAAAAAGTCATATTCGGTAAAAGGAAAGAACCATATAGACATATGGACCCAATTACGTTTTAACATATGCCATATAAGCTAGTCATTTTATTCATACTCACATAGACATTGACAAATTGTGTCTTTACATTTTGTATCAAATTGAGAATAGGGATAAAACTTCACACGGAGGTTTGTTTCAACATAGGGTATATGAAAGTTCCACTAACACAGCATCACTCGACAGAGTTGGATCTTGGTAACTACTATTTCAATTAAATGTAATATGCACATTAGTTAGAGGTATTTACGATCATATGTATGTTCTATATAATTATATTCTGTATGGTTCATACTGAAGGTATTTTATTTACAACCCATATCAAACTGCCAAATTGTTATATTTAACAAGTACAATAACATAATGTTTGGGTCATTGAAATATCTAACCCATAATTTGTTGAAAATTGGAGATTAATTGAATCAAATTGACTACAATTTCAAATTATTTGCAATATTAAACCCCTATTTAAAGAAATCATAATTGGAACAGGTGAAATACACGTATTGAAATTCTCAATATTCATACAAAAACTATAATTTGCAGCTTGTTAAGTAATGATTAACCACCTTAATACATACTACAAAACGGTAAAATAGGTATATGCAGATGTTTATATATCAATTTGGAATTAATCGTCCCTGTTTTAAATAACTGCTAGTCTTGACGGTAGATTTTTGCCCTTCAGATATAATATTTACGGTCATTTAAGAATACCAAGATAAGACTAAGTTTCTGTTAACTGTACACTATATATAGTGTTTAGAATAGCTGCATATTGTTCCTTTCATCAAAGTTGTCCACCTGCCTAAATATGCAGTACAAAAAAGTATGCAAAAAAGGCATATGCGCTTCTGCTTACCCAAGAACTAGCTTCCACACAATTACTAAATCTAGATAAATATTCTTCCGTACCAACTGGTTCTATAAACCAGGAGTTTGTAGTATTTGATATAATAATTGATATTAGGAGACTTGGACACTGTTAGAATACCAAGGGAGATAATCCACAGAAGCCCTTAAATGATTTCATCAATGAATGTTTATATATTTTTTATTATTGCTTTTCCAGATATAATATAATTTTCGTCAGCATATTATGATTCGTCGAAAGATTATCCTGAAAAATGAAACTGAAAATTGCACTTCACGCATCTCAAATGATTCCGCTGCTACTAAATATCATCATATCATGTGGTATTTTGAAATTAACAGTTACAGGTAAATAAACTTAGTCTCAATTAAAAAATATGTATGTTGCATTGTTCCCTGAAAAAATTTAAAGGAATAGTATCACTTACCTAAACCCAAAGAGTTCATAAAGGATTAAATTTATGGATACGTTGCGCAACACTTGTTGTGGTAATTTTAAAGTCTCCTCCAAGAGTATTGTCAGTTAGGCTTGATAGTCTTTCTGAGACAAGACTGTGGCAAAAAGTTCTGTAGTTAGAAAGCAGCGAAAATCATATTATAATACATTATCACAAGATACGAAAGTTAATTTGATGAACCATATGCGCATTTTAACAGCTTATGTCTCATCAGTGGTGGTAGAAGCTAATAGTTTTGCGTGAGGGAGAGGTTTTATAGAACTAGTGGGCTTCTCTTAAAAAAAATTCGGCTTTTACTCACGTCGCTATGCTTTTGTGGTTACACGTGTTTATTATAATTATTATTATTTTGCAGTCTTCTTATTTAGTTTCAACACTTTTGCAGAGATTTCAATAATCAAAATGCATCTGATATTTCACAATTATCATTTTAAAGTTTTTCTCGTCTTCGGTTTAATGCAGATTCCGAAATGTAATTGACATCGACGGATTGAAGAAATACCTTGGATTTCATTAGAAGGCCATTACCAAATGTCATCAAACTTTACGAAGTGATGTCTTTTTTTTTCTTTCTTTTTCTTTTGCGAGAGTATATTACGTGGATACGATTGACAGAAGATGCAAGCCCATTTTGTCTGTTCTTTTGTTTAAAATTATGCTTTTCCGCTTTTTTCCGCGCTTCAGGCAGTAGTTATCTTTTTGGTAATTGTACATTGCAGGATTTTCATTGTGCGTCAATCATAATCAGAAAGTCGAATTAGGAAGGAATGAGGTACTTCTACTCATAAAACAGGCTAAACCTAGCAAATCCGTTTAGCACTTTAACAATATAGGATAAAGCTATTTGTGGGTTCTTTCTTTTTTCTTATTTTTTAGTCTACTCCGTTATTATGTACCTGTTGTTTTCCTTTTAAACATTATAACAGAATACTCAAATACAGACTAAATAAAGGACAGGTATCTCGAATGGAAAGAAATTTTGCCTCCTTATTGGAAACCCTTTTTCATATAAATAAGTGGAAAGTTCGGATATACAAAATCTAAAGCGATTTATGCTCCAGATCGTATCCGACTATGACAATAACTTGTGACAGTCAGAATTCTTTCGTTCCATAATTATGGTTCTCATTTATGGATAAATTTATAATCATAAACAGCTTCTACAACTCAAATTCACATAGTACTAAATTTATTTATCTAGAGGTGTCAGTTGTTAAAGGGCAAACCATGATTTACTATAGATTATTGAATAATTGAATATAATCGAATAAAACTACAAATTTTGTGTAATAAGAAAACCTAGTTTTATCTCATAAATATTACAACAGGTGAAATTACAAATACTTTTAAAAACTGTAATTTGTGGTCTGCTAATAAAGTGTGGTTAATTCTAAAATCATTTCATAAAAGACAAATTAATCTTGCAAACGAAAGTACTATTTAATTCAATAGGTCAGGCAGCAAATTTTAATCCAAATAGATATTACAGGCAACTATTGGATCATAAGTAATTTTCTGCTTTTTGACATTTTAGTTTTTGGATTTCCAAACATTTGGCACTGAGCACCAGTTGTATGTTGCATCATATAACTTAGTATTTTGTGATATAATATATAGTGTCGGACCACGTATTCTTAATAATAGATGAAGATCGTTCTAAAATAAACATTAAATCTACACTAAAATAGTTTTTTTATGTACAAGTTTCCTTTTCCCTATTTCTATTTAATTATTTTTTTTAAGTTTTTTGCTTAACTATTTTTATTTTGCTTAAAATTTTATTTTTTTTTTATGACTTTTGTACAAGTTTCCTTTTCCCTATAATCATCTATTTATTTATTTTTCAGTTTCTTGATTAACATTTCATAAGTAAGGTAATACATCTATGAACTTGAA
>JAOXYI010120453.1:0-11886 GCA_028566495.1 Lithophaga antillarum | reverse complement strand
AACTTCGTTGTTGCTAAGGGCGTTGCTAGGGACCTACTTCCGGTCACGTGACTTCCGGTTCCGGTCACTTCCGGTCAAGTGCCTTCCTATGACGTCATATCCGGTGACGTCACTTCCGGGGGGTCCGCAAAAAGGTCCGCCACCACTGCTCCACCCAAATGCGACCTGAACGCAACACCTATACTACTTACATTTGTGGTAGCCTTTAAGAATTTTGGTTGATGACCTCCAACTGCCATCAGACACTGGCACCACTGTTGCTAAAAAGAAAAAAAATTGATAAAAACTTTAATGAAAAAATTCTGGAAAATCCTTCAAAGGATAAATTCCTACCAAACTTTTTCCCTTAATCGAAAACTTTTCTGAAAAATGGGTGATCACCATTTCACATATATAGGCGATCGAAGGAGGTGCCATGTTGTATCCAGTACTTCCTTAACCATAGTATGGAATTGCATTAAACTTCAACACATTTTATAGTATACGCGGTGTAGTGTTGCACAATATATTTTTTAGGATTTGAATGCTCCAAATGGATACATATCCATTTTACAATGAATAGGTGTTTTATTGGAAGGGGGTATTAATTTGTGAGCTATCCTCTTCTTGTTTTATTTGGATTAAGAATTTAACATCACTTGAAGGTAATGAGTTGTTATGGATTTTCCAGTGATATTTAACCAGTTAAACTATTTTATCTAATTTTGAAATCTAGGTCTGTCACTGCCAATCAGTGATTCTGAGTGAAGTTCATTTAAATCTTCTTTTATAAAGATGTAAAAAAAAAAAAAGCGATAGAATTCCATGTTTGTCACCATAACCTTTTATAGTCCGTGTAGTTAAAATATTTTTTCGTAGAAAATACTAAACTGAAATAAACAAGCATGATCAAAACTGAAAAATTCTCTTACAGAAGCTGTGATACCCATTGAAGCAAATAAAATTAAATATACCAGAATGAATAAGACTTCACAGGAATGAACATAGGCTGGTCTTTTAGCAAGAGCTTTGACTGAGGTTTAATGTATGTGTTACATTGCAGGTTATCCATCAGCTTATTATGAGGATTATAAGGGAAAGTTTCATCCAATATCACTCACACTTCAAGAATATGAGTTCAAGGAAAAGATCAGAAGCTTGTACACCAGATTGACTAACAAAATTTTGCTCTCTTCACCATCAGCCAGCAGAGGGAACAGACTCCAGCACCATTTATTCCACAGCATTTCAAAGACCTTAAGTACCAAGGGACCATTATAATTAAGATACAGGTATGTTACTATGGTTTATTTTTAGCTCACCTGGAAAGGGCATGTGATCTTTTGCCATTACTTGGCATTTGCCATATGTATACTGTTCACATTTTAATCTTAAACCATAGGAGAGATTGAACAGAAACTTTGTAGCAATGACCTATGAATGGTTCTTTGAAAAGTTTCCTCATTTCATGCCCGTCAAACTTTCAATATGGCAAACTGCAATGTGAAAGGCTGAAATTTCCATAAAAATTATCTGAGATAACAAGGCCAACTGAACTGAAACTTTACAGAAATGATCTAAGGAAGTTTCTTTACACAGTTTTCTCATTTTGTACTAATTGGACATGGCTACAATGACAATTCTTGTTTCTGATTGTCTGAATTATCAAAGTCTTCTCTGGACCTACAAGGCCAGATGAATTTAACTCTGTAGGAAGGTTTTACGGGAGGTCCAGTTTCCTCACCTCATGCTGATTGGACACTTAACCTTGGCGGAATGTCAAAAATATTTCTTCTCTAAAACAACCTGATGAACTTTGTAGGGAAGTATCTAGTTTTGACGATGACAAAATGATTCTGGCAATATGTTGATGCAATTGAGTTGTAACATCTTAAATTTGTATGAAATGTTTTTATAAAAGTACCTTTCAGTGTTTCAACAACTGTCTTTTTGTTTAATACAAATTCTGGTGGCTTTCAATAGTGCAACTTAAAACTTATTGATTATGACAAATAAGGTGTATTTACAGGAAGGGATTATTTCAGTTCAAATATTAGAATTTACTCCTACTGTATTAAAAAACAAATGGAAAAAACTGCAATATTTTGCTGTTGATTCCAGCAAAGTCAACAAGAGAGTTTTCCTGATAATCCATACAGTCTTTGCTTCTTACATTATTGTAGGTCATGGAACAAGAAAAAAATAGTAATTTTTTATAAATTTTTTGTGCCTCTTGCATAATGTATTCTACAATGTAATTTTTTTTTTAATTTTCCTTCATTATAGGATATCTGCCAAACACAGAATATTAAAACATGACTGCAGTGGGATAATGCTTACATATTTTTTGTAGTAATAACCATAAATTTTTATTTCAGGATAACCACATTCCCATACAGAATCAAGCTGCTCCTATTCCTGCCAGTACAGAGACCATGACCATGCCCACCTCTTTAGCCGTAACTTCTACAATTTCCACTGCACCACAACTCAACCTTCCAAACCATCAGGTATAAAATTAAGCATCATTTTTATATATATATATATGTTGTCTTAACAGAAGTATTATGGTATACAGTTTGATTTTGAAGAGTTTCTTCATTTTTGTAAGGCATTTTCCACCAAAATAGGCAAAAAAAAAATTAAATCTGCAGATGGATGTCAAAGCTAGAACAATGTGTGCATTAAATGTCATCTGCCAAGGTGATAGGTGATGGTGCTTATTTTTCATTTCAGAACTTAAGTGCAAATTGAAACCAAACTTAGTTGACTTCAAGATGAAAAACAACAATGAAAGCATTGTTTGTTTATTCGATATGACCTTGTATTTCATGATGCTTTTTCTCATTTGTATTTTCATCCAGGTTTTTCCTTGTAACATGTATGTACATGTAATTGAGTATATCATACTGCTTGCTTCATTATCTTAGATAACTGTCTTTATTGCAAGCAAGAAGTAATTTCACCCTGAATTTATTTAACATTTTCTTCTGAATCGTGAATCCAAACACATTGAACTTTGGACAAAACTGACTCATCTTGTGTTCTTTATCCAAGATGTCTGCTGAACAGTTTTATGCAAATTAACCAAATTTTCAGCATAAATTAATGGAGTTGAGAACCACTGGGACAGTGTTATAAAATTTATGCAAGTATTTATTGTATGGATCCTTCTTCAGAATCTAGAAAAGTGGAACCAGATTTAGATGTAGCATGAATGGTACTAAATACTCTAATATGAATAATACTAAAATTTAAAACATGAAATTTGGTAAGGTTAAATTTCTATACAAAAACCTATATTTCATAGATGATATATGATTACTTATAATTGGTAAATGGGATACTTGTTTATTTTTGTGTCAATAGCTATTAATATAAAATGACAATTATTTTGCAGAATCCAGCTAATGCAACTTCCAGTACACCACAAAGGATTACTGTAGCATCTCCTACTGCTGTCACTCCTCAGCCTTCAGATGAATGGATATCTTCAGGCACTCCCTTGGTAAGAATTTTTTTTCATATGTAGTATGGGGTCAGCTTTGAAAAAAATAATATAAAGATAGATACTAGGACCTATAGGTCACAATACCCACCACCCCCACTAAAACAAAATTACCATGTACAGTTCGTTTTTCACAGTCTTCGAAAGGTTTGCAGAGGTCTATTCACTGGGTTTTGTGTAGTTTTGGATAACATTAGTATGTCCTGTCTAGCTACTTGGGCCGAGGTACATGTATCAAGTATTTGGAAATAGGAATACTCAATTAAAAAAAAAAAGAAACTAGGAACTGCATATCTACAATTTGTTCTAAACAATCAAAGTTTGGTTGAAATCCATTGAGTAGTGAAGGACGAGTTGCAGATATATGTGGGGATGATTAGATATTATAACGCTAGTGGGGAGTATAAAAAATCAAAACAAGAGCCTTGTTATGTCTGAAAGTGTTTATTTTTATGATAATCTTGACTTTCTTAAGTATTAAAGATAATATTTCCAGAACAGATTATGAAAAACTTTTTATGAGGAACTGTTGTTTGGAAAACAAAAAACAAAAAACAAAAACAAAAACAAAAAAACACATGCACACTGCTGTACCTGAATTGTTTCTGGGAATACACCATTTTAAGAAACTTTGACTTCCTGTGATTTAATAGAAAATACTAGTACAGTAAAAAAAAATGCGTGATAATAGTTTGCAAGTTTTCAGTGTAAGCAAAGGTGTTACAAAGGCTAAAATATCAGTTAACCTTTAAATTTTGAATTAGCCTTGAATTGCAGTAATCAGTCAGATTAGGACAGAAAAGTAAAGATGGTTGTTAACACAGTTAATTTTTTGTCTATAATATGTTGACAAACTGTACATCTAGGCATGCCTTTTCAGGAATTTCTTTATAATCAGGCTGGATGTTTAATTTTTTCCAGATAACAGGCAACCCTAGGTCAAGACTCATCATGGAGCAAGATGTAGACTTCGCAGCATCTCTTGCTATTGATAAGGACAAGGTTAGTTGAACTCTGATGAATTATCTGATTGAAAACCTGCAATAATAGTTTGTTGGAGTAAGCCAGAGCATATACCAGTCAGTTCCGCTCACCTGATTTACAATGAACCTATATTGACACTTTGAAAATGAATACCATAATATTAGTTAAGCTTGTCTTAGGCTTGGTGGTTTTTGATAAATAGAATAAATATTTGCAATCAAGGACTGCTACTGCCAAGATTTATTAAATCAAATTACTCTGGTCATGTAGAAGATGTAAAGTGTGTTTCATAAAACATACACGGTACCCAGAGGAAATACTTGGAAAGTGATGGTAACAAATGGTTGTGATCTTTAAGTGTCAGTAATTTCACAATCTCTAAAATACCATTCCACAAAAGTAATTTTAAAGAACCGTCTTAGGGTCCTACACATATATTAATGAAAAGGATGTGTTATGATTCTACAGTTAAATGTAAAATGATCTACTGTATTTTTCCAACCATAGGTCAAGAACTTCTTCAGCTTCAATAGATAGATTTACCATTGTAAGTCTAATTAGACCTACAGTCCATGAAATATGAAGAAAACACAATTCTTGAAAATGTATCAGAAATCTCACAGTACAGTTAAGACTTTAGTGATTTCTTTTCTGCTACTTAAATGAACTGAATTAAATTTGCTTGTTATGTCTTTATAGGAGGATTCACGTCAACAAGCCAGACTTCGTAGAATTCTTCAGCGTACTGAGCGACAGAGACTAAGAGATATTCGAAAGAAAGAAATGGAAAAGGTTGGTAACTGTCACATAATTAAAGCAGATATTTAAGCTTCATACAGATAGCACAAGTTCAGAGGAAAGATGTGTCTCACTTTTCATCAGTTCCTCCGTTTAAAGGATTCTCTTGATTGTTAACATACCAAATTCAGATATCAAAATCTCTTATACAATCTGACAAAATAACAATTTTTATTGTTCAGTGTCAAACAAGAAACTTTCGAAACAATAAATTTATTCATTTTGAGTAGGGTCCTATGAAGAAATTAGAAAACGTACACATTATTCAGATATACAATAATTTTTGTTTCTCTTATACATGTACGTATTGTTTTTATGACAGCTGGAATAAAAAAAAGTTTTATTAATGATGTGAAACAAAATATTTACATATATATATCTCAAAATCACAATAAGTGAGCATGACAGTGGTTAGTAATTTATATAAGACTGTGTACTTTGACGTATGACTACTGTACTAAACTACCATATTTTTTGTTTGTTTACATGAGTTGAGGAATAATCATCAATTGTTTTACAGGTTCAGCTGGATGCTGTAGATGAGGTAACATCCCTAAGACTGCAGTCACCAGAAGAAAACCTGATATCAGTTGTTTTAGTTCTTCCTGATGAAGAAGAGATTCGAAAGACCATTTCTAAGCAGACAAAGTCTGAAGTAAGTCCTTTTAAGGTTCATTGGCATTGAAACTTTTGTTAAGATTATGTAAATAATTCTTGGTATTCAATACAACTAGGCCATTTTTCAATTATGAGTTACTTTACCTGCCAAGAACAGGATTCATCCAGAACAGTTAATAATATTGTTAAGAATAGGGTGCAGTATGATAGATACTGTTTTGTGTATCAAGGATATATACAAGTGATATATAAAACAATTTAAATTCTAGGGGTAATAAACACCTGAAGTATGCTAAAAAGCCTCCAATTAATTGTACTCGGTGTTTGACCATAGCTTCTTACTGAAATTTTGCATAATTCTTCAAATAATATACAGAATAATACCTAAATATTATTGGAATTAAGTTAGGCTTTTATCATTTCAATAATTATTTACTTAATAATGTTGTTATTATTGATTTGCTTGAATTGCCATATCATGTGCTGTATATGTAAAAGACTTTTTTTGTTCAATTTGCTATGATAGTTATATTGATATCCTTTTTTCTTTCAGACCTTGCATTTATATGTAGAAGCAACTACACCTGTGGTTTTAGCTAAGTTGGTGTATTGTGGCAGTGTTATTGAAAGGCAGCAGAGATCCCTATTAAGTTTGGGCATCAATGGTAGATGTCGTATAATTGTTGAAGAAGCATATGTAGACGTAAGTTCTCTAAGAAGTGCACTACTTCTTTGGTATAACAAATCAAACATCAACTGTCCAAACTTAAATTTTGCAAGGGGCATTAAACATTTAGAGCCTGGGTAACAAGAAACTATCCACTCCTTTATACTAATTTGTTTTGGACTTTCTGCAAGTTGAAAAGAAAAATTCTGATATCAGCACAGGACATGTGACATAGACAGTTATCATTTTGTTTAAACAGGGACAAAAAATTTTATGTTGAAGATTTTAAATATTACTACAGTAATAGTGGCATCAAAAAATTTTCAGTTGATAATGTTGTTTCACTTTTTGGGTTAAAAATTTTTATGAATTGATGAAAGTTGTCTGCGGAAACTCAGAACTAAATATTTCCGGTAATTGGAGCTTCAACTCCTGAAAAAAATTGCAGTGATTTGTATCTTTCTCAAAACACAGTGAACAGTGTTATTTAAAATGGGTTGTGCATTTCTTTCATTTTTCATCTTTTTTGTTTCATACTTGTCAGCAACCATCTCCAGGTTGGTATTTAGATTGGCAATACAGGTTCAGTATGTATTCTGTGGGCTTTTGTTTGATAATTAAAACTGTTCGTCTTCAGAAGGTTTGGCATGTTTAGCCAAAAAAATCCTGAGGTACAATTACTTCCTGCAGAAATACTAAAAATGTAAGGCAGAAAAATAAGAGATGTAAAATGTAATGGCATGTTCACACATAAATGGCAGTAAGATTGTGAATTGTAGAAAATGCTTTAGTATTCTTCACTGGTTTCATAAGTAGATATACACTAATATGTTGGCATTATACCCTTTATTTTTCCTTTAATTTATTTTCATTTCTGTTGTAGGAATCTTCAGATGAGTGTGATACAGAGGATACTGATGTCACTCCAGCAGCTGAACCAGTAAACATGTTACAAATAACTGGTAAGATAGTGTGCTGTACATTTCTCTTACATTATTCATGTATTGTGTTATAAAGTATTTATTATAATTAGTTCAGATTAATAATAATAAACCACAAAATGAATTACAAATCAATGTTTTAATGCTTGTTTTTCATCATATGCACATACATATACTTAGTTGAATTTTGTTAGTGTACATTTAAGAAAGAATTTCTTATAGATTCAGTAGAGTGTTTCATGGTTCCGACAACAAGACCAGAAATAAAATGAACACTACAGAATACCACCAAAATTAAATTAAAAGTATGAACAAGTACATATAGACCTGATATCTGTATAACATTGCGATAATATATATGACCATTTTAGGCATTCTGTCTTTGATAAAACATGATTATAATTTTCTGCATTTTTTTCATGGATTAAGCATTTTAAGTGCATTATGAAATCTACAAAACATAAAACATCCGAGAACTTATCATCTGGTCGGAGAATTTAATTATAAAAATGCTTGATAATTTTGACAGTATTGTTAAGAAATATTCAGTGCATTGACGCACTACACACTAGCTGAAAATGTTCCTTCAAAATACCAGGAAAACCTTTAGCAACACATTCTCTGAACATATCTGTTAATGTTACACGTGTGGTACACCATAATTAAACAGTAATTATAAAATGGAATATATGCTAGAATTTGAATTTTCTCTAAACACATGCTAAACAGAGAGAATGTTTATAAACAATTAATGAAACAACACGTTTTGAATGGCCAGAACAAAATGACTTGCTAAATTTCTTAACCATATAAATACACACTGGTCTTTAAGGATGTAACTGTACAAGTTTAAAAGGTCTTTTAAAAATATTATATATTATTCAATTTCCTGTTTTTAACAGATATGTCAGACTTGGAGCAGAGGAGGAGCAGAGTTCTTGGAGCACTTCTTCCTTCAGTCAAAGTAACTGTCAACAGAGAAAACATTGTTGATGACCTCATCGACCATTATCGTCTTCAACCAGACATTGTTCATCATCGACTTGAGGTGGTTTTTGAGGGGGAAGAGGCAGCTCTAGACATAGAGGGTGTTACAAGGGAGATGTTTTCTTGCTTCTTTTTGGCTGCCTTTTTAAAGTTTTTTGTTGGACATACACATAAAGTGCCATCTGTTGACCACCGTTACATGTTCAATGGGACTTTTGAAATGATTGGTAAGATCATCAGCCATGCTTACATTCTGTGCAATTATTTACCACCAGCACTTTCACCACTCATATACATATTAGCAGGAACTGGTTATTGCTCCGATGATCTGGTATTGTCTTCATTCATGATGTATGTAACTGAAACTGACAGTCAACTTTTTAAGCACCTGTTGTCTGCCTCCAACTTTGATGGTTTGCAGGATAAAATGGTTAACCTAATTACGACATATGGTGGTAGGGAGGTGCCAAAGCCAACTGCTGTTAAACGTATAACAACTGAAATCGCCAGAACAACGATGCTTGTCATGCCACTTTACCCTGTCTCATGCTTAAAGAAAGGAATGGATTGCTACCCATTGTTATGGCAGGGGGTATCTGAATCTCTAATAGTAACACTCATGGACAAATTTCATCCATCACCACAGAAAGTTGTTGACTTGATTGTATACAACTCAGCTGAAGATACAACATTATACATGTTGGAGGAACGTGTTAAAGGTTATCTGGAACAGTACATTCTTTCTCTCAATAAACATCAGCTGTCAGCATTTTTACGTTTTTGGACCTCAGCAGACACACTTTGCATTAACAAGTTAGAGGTGTCTTTCAACTCAACAGATGGTATCAGAAGAAGACCCATAGCTAATACATGTTCAGCAACTCTTCAAGTTAGCAGACTGTATTTCTCAGCTGAAGACCTTGCTCAGGACTTTTCTCTATATCTCAGCGATCAGTCTTCCAGAGCATTTGACTCTGTTTAGGTCGTAAGGAATGCTTTTAAAGACTTTAATGTATATATTTTTAGTGCTGAATCGTCACTGTGTATGTATCGTGTTTTTATGTGTCTTGTGCATTTTACTTTTGAATGTATTTCTTTGACAAACTTCATAGAAATGAATATTTTGCAACATTGAAAGTATCTAGATATTAATGGCTTATTTCAATAGTACTGATACCACATAATATGCTTTAAATTTCTAGGGCTAGTTTTGTATGATTTTGTTGCATTAAAACTGAAAACATTATTATGGAAAAATCAATAAATGCTGTTTGTAGTATTTTCCATTATTTTTCCCAAATAGTCATAGGCGTGGATTTTTTAGGGTTCATTTGACATTGCTATACAGTTGTGTGATCAGAATAAAAGATATTTAGTTAAGAAATTTTGGATAAAATGTTATACTAGACGATCTAACTATATTAGAAACATTTTATGTATTACAATGTTGTCTTCTGTATATTTTAGTGCTTAAATGTTATTTAAATGCTGTTACCACATAATGTTAATGATATATTATTTATTCAATAAAATATAAGAAAAGATGTTTTCTTATCATTTAAATATGTGGAATACTGAAATATATTCTGACAGATGCACTGTATCAACAATTTATAAAATACATGTTTACCAATGAAAAGAAGTAAAGGTTATGGATGTAAATTTTTATCCAACAAAATCTCACAAAATACGAAACAAAAGTAAAGACATAGGAAAAGTGTTCTTCATCTTAAAGTTACTGTAAGGTCTTCACCAATGAACAAGAACTCCTCTACGAGTTTAAGACAATCCCTATTGTGAACATGAATGTTACTCTTACACTGGATGCAGACAAATGCTACATCTGTGTACTAACACAAAAGTTTGGGAAAAGTTAATAATCCAACCATCAAAAACAAGGATGACTCTGTTCTTTCAACATTCAATAACAAGAGGCTCACTTGCCCATTATAGCCTATGGTTATTATACCCCTTGTTTGTGGGGTAATTATTGGAATCAGACTGTCTGTTTGTCTGGACCAACTCCTGTGTCTTTTGTCCAATTTACTTGAAACTTTGTACAGAAAGATATCATAATGGGCAAACATCCCTGTAGGTGGGATCTTCCGGTTCATTGAGTTTTTCAAGTGTTATGACCCTTTGAACTCAGAAATTTCAACCCAGTTCAGTATGGAAACCTTGTCATCACATCTGGCATGGTTGTTAGATCTATATGAAAGTTTGTATATTGTCAGATCGTGATGTACAGATGTGCATGTAGGTAGGATGTTCTGGTAGATTGAGTTTTTCAAGAGTTGTTACCCTTTGAACTTAAAAATTTTGACTGAGTCCAGTATGCAGACTTTGTCAATGCAACTACCTTTCAAGCTTAATTTTCTGTCAAGTTGACTTGTGTTTGATATGTTCAACCTTGATCCCTGTTAGGCACCTTGGTTTTTCAGTGGTTCCAAAAATTAACAACTCGTGGTCAGGACCTTGCAAGGACCATTCAAAACAAACTTCATTTCAATTTGCATTGTAGGTTAATTTCTGAAAAGATTTCTTTTAATTTCAGCCCATTCTTATCATTGGCAGCCATTTCTGCCAATTTTAGTTTCATTTGACCCTGTAGTTCCGAAGAAGATTTATATGTGCCAAGTGATGGCAAAAGCTTACGGCTTTCAGCCAGGTGACTTGACAAACGTCATAATTTCCCTTATCTTCTTTTGTTTTAGCTGACCTTTCTCAAATGGTCATGTGAGCTTTTGGCATCACTTGGCATCTGTCGTCAACTTCTGAAAATAAATCTTTCCTGAAACCACTAATCCAGTGTAAACCAAACTTGGCAGGAATGATCCTTTGGTGGTCCCCTTTTAAAATCATATCCAGCAGCTCCACCCTCCATCTAAGATGGTTACCATGGCCTCTGATTGGCCAAAAATGGATAAAGTTTGAAAAATCTTGTTCAAAACCACTGAGCCAAATGATATCAAACTTTGTACATATAGTCCTAAGATGGTCTTGTTTCAAAAGTATATAAAAATCTTCTGCCATGTAACCATAAAGCCAATTTAAACCAGATGTGACGGGGATGGTCTTTGGGTGGTCCCTTTTCAAAATTGTGTCCATTCACCTCCGCCTTTATCCGAGATGGCCGCCCCCATGGGACATAGTTTAACATAGGACCCTATGGGGAAAATATATAAATTGTTAAGCCAGTTTAAATCAAACAAAGTGGTGGACTTTCAAACTCCCAAGGCTGCCATCATAGGACATAATTTAATATAGGTTCCTATGGGGAATTACTTGTAACAATTATCTCCTGAAACCACTGAAACAGTTTGAACCATACCCCAGCAGGCACCGTTTGGTCGAAAAGACGTCCGTGTAACGTTGATATGGGAAGTTGAATCGACGTTGGTAAA
>JAOXYI010120344.1:0-11886 GCA_028566495.1 Lithophaga antillarum | reverse complement strand
ATACAGAACTACTGCTACGTCGTTGTCGTATAAATGCATATCTATTATCTATGTTTATTTGTATATAATAGAAAAAGATAGTGGTAAAAACTTAAGACCATTTTGTGGTTGTGTAATGTCAATAAATTGGTTTTTAATATGCTAGAATGTTTAAAGTAATTAAAATAGTTGTCTAAACTGTATATATCAGTAATACTTCAACTCTATTCTTGTTTTTATGTATATAATTGAAAAGACAAAAATAAAATAAACATTAAAAAAGATTCAGTTTAATCGACTATGCGATTTAAGACAGCAAGTTTTTTTATATTTCAGCCAATCAGAACTGTTTTACCCTGCAATGAGCAAATTTACAGAAGACTAGCCTTAGATCAGTTGAGCTGCAGACAAGATTTTTGGAAATTTCAGCAAAACAGAAACCATTTTCACTGTTACGGCCATATTGTATATCCGATTGGCCCGAAATGGGGAAACCTTTTAGAGGACTATCCATACATCATTTCTGTACAATTCAACTTCAATCGGCCCTGTTATTGCAGACAAGAAAATGTTTTAAATTTCCACCAATCAGAAAATATTTTGCTCCATGGCGGACAAGCTGAATGTTCGAATTATACAACATGGTGAAAGTTTACAGAGTATTATCCATACATTATTATTATTTGAAATTTCAGATTATTCTGCCTAGTGGTTTCAGGCAAGAAGGTTTTAGAAAATTATGGCCAATGAGAACTATTTTTCATGGTGTCAGCCATACTGAATATCCAATCGGCATAAAATGAGGAAATCTTTATGAGGATCATTCATCAATCAATGCGGAAAAGCTTCAGTTTAATCGGCTTAGCAGTTTCTGAGACGGTTCAAATAAGAAAAAAATCATGGATTACGGACGCCAAGTGATGGGAAAAGCTGACATGGCTTTTGACAGGTAAACTAAATAAAAAAACA
Organism: Lithophaga antillarum; assembly: GCA_028566495.1. NCBI lineage: Eukaryota > Metazoa > Mollusca > Bivalvia > Mytilida > Mytilidae > Lithophaga > Lithophaga antillarum. Next base: position 10,938 of record JAOXYI010120344.1, on the reverse strand, counting down.
GCTTGAAGAAAAATGTAAATTAGATTGATTGGAAAGAAAAAGAGAATTTGGAATAAGTCGCGATATAAAAGATGACATCGAGAGAGGCGTTAAAGTGCTAGCAGTTATTTTTTTACTTCACTTTCATTGTGTTCTTAAAAAGACAAAAGTTGGGTACTGATCAATGACAGAAATGCAATTAGCTGTGGATTAACATATATAAGTCCTTTCTACGTTTAAATGAAATTTGGATATCAAAACTTAGTATTAGGGATAGACATTCACGTGTAAGCATTCATCTTAGAATGAAGACAACCAAATTACTTATTAATGATCTTTAGATGGTCCTCTACCAGGTTTATAATTTTCTTATCGATCGGAATTCCAAGACGCAGGAGATACTTTAATACCTGACCCTATGAAAAAAACATTCAAAGATCTTCTTTTTAGGAACTGCGAAAACAATTTAATCAAAGCTGTTCACGACTGATCATTGAATGGTCCTCTACCAAATTTGAAATTGTTATTCCGATTGGACGGCCACTACCACATCATGCAGTTTAACATAGGACCCTTTTCTGAGACACTACAAGGCCAATCAAATCAAAACCGCTCGTGAATGATCATTGGATGGGCATTTACAAAGTCTTTGCGTTTTTATGCTGAATCAGAAGTCCATATTGCCACCACTGTGGGACACAATCTGTCATAGGACCACGTTTGGAAATTTTTTTTAATTTTTGGCTAATGAGTCTGATCATAATCAGGCGAGCGATACAGGCTCAGATGAGCCTCTAGTCGAACAAATTAAACAAATTAAACAAATAGCAATTAGTTTTATATCAAATATCTTGTTCGCTATTTATGTAGAATAAAATATATTGTAACCTCCACATCCTGTACGTGAACAACTCTCAGACTGACTGCTTGACCCAGAACAGTCAAGACCACCATTTGATGGATATGGATTACTGCACTGGCGTGTCCGGATTCTTGTTCCACCATCGCCACAAGTTACCGAGCAACTACCCCAAGTAGACCAGTCAGACCAACCTCCATTTACTAAAAAATACAAACATAATAATTGTGACAGATAAATAGTCAGACCATATCCTAATTGATACTGTTGTAAAACAGGTCGAAAATATATGTTATTCATTGAAGAAAATATCACTTTCACGGCAATTTAAAGGTGTTAATGTATTCCTTTTAGCGTGTTCGCCTAATGTCAAACTAACATCTACATCGAGACAGCTCAGTTAACCTAATAATAATAATAATAATAATAATACAACATTTCCGTAAACAGTCCGCACAGTGTACGTTTTCAGCCCAGTTTATATCTGCATATCAGTCTGAGTATGTAAACCATAGCTTTGAATGAGTCCATTAATAGAACGTATGGGTAGTCCATTACGATTAAATGCAGAATCTTTTCTGTATAGTCTGTTATTTGTCGGGTTATTCGGAAATTTCTACGAGTCAGAATTTAATTTAGATCTGGTCAACTTATTACTAATAAGGATCAGAATTAAAGTCTTGTACAGTTCTCTTTTTTATCTTGTTATGTGTTCGTTTTACGTATTTAGTAAATCTTTAAGGTTTGTCTTGGTTTTCAGGTTTAGTTAGACTCTTTTTATAATAGCAAAAGTGAAAGTGTTAAGTAAAAACTTTTTGTGAATATATTTCACTTGTAACATATGGGGATAAAATATCAGTTATAAATGTAGGAAGAATAGACAAACCAATACGGTAAAATAGACCGATGGACAAAGAATCAATCCAATACAGCCCACTAGGTGAAGACATATGAAAGATACGGAAAATGTGGTTTGAAAATGGAAAAATTTATTTAATAGAACTATCTAACCTTCTGTACCCTCTCTAAATGTCAGAGGAGTCTAATTAGCTTAATATGGAGACTTTTCTCTTGAAGCAAATATGTAAAATTCGTCAAGTAAATATATATATATATTACATGCATATTGTTATGATACAATAATTGTACATCTCTTTTTATCAGCTTGCTGCGAAGAAGCAACTATTATAACAGACGAGACGCTGATACTAGTGGATTTATCATTATATCTGTGCATATGATAACATTTTCAAAAGAAGAGCTCAGAACACGTAGATATCTCATTCCCGTCCATGTCTAAAAGGCATTTGAACTAGAGATACACCTGAGTGAGCCTGTATCGCTCACCTGGTTTCCGAGTGGCTTCAGGTTAGTATTTGATTTGACTCAATTGTTCTAGATAAAGATTTCAATATTTTCTATTTTTATTAATGACTGCAATCTTAGATGTGATGTTGTGTAATCAGACACAGTTCTGATAAGGGGCCCACCCAAGGACCATTCCACCAAAGTTTGATTCCGTTTGGTACAGTATTTCCAGAGGAATTAATTTTTAATAGGATTTAGTCAAAATATGCATATTCATCAACCATAGTTCTTAAAGGAGATCATTAATGTATCATTTCCATAAAGTTTGGCAGCTATTTACCCTATACACGATTTTTTAATTGAATTTTATGTTGATATTACCCCTATGTTCTATTTTAAGTAACGGCGGCCATGATGGTTGGTCGACAAGACCATCGGATATAATTTTAAAACTAGACACCCTAAGGATGATTGTGGCCAGGTTTGGTTTCAACTGGCCCAGTGGTTTCAGAGGAGAAGATGTTTGAAAAAGTTTACGGACGACGACGGACGACGGGCACCAAGTGATGGCAATACCTCACATGGCTTTCAGCCAGGTGAGGTAAAAACTGCGTCAAAATACGATCAAAAATAAAAAACAAGTCGATATACAAAAATATAAAAAAAACTTTTTGGTCCATATTTTACAAAACGGTAGTGGTCAGAACACTCATGATCGAACTTGACCTGTATTATTTGTCGAGAAATAGTATGTTAACAGAATTTGTGTTCGGAAACAAAAATTAGAGGACGGAAACTAACTGCCCACAGACGACGACGACAGACCTATAACATAATTTGTCCAAAATTTTTTGCGGCCGTATAAAAATGAAAAAAAATAGAATGGCGAAAAGCATCGAAAATATCACAGCAAGCGGAAGCAAAATATATTTCCCTTTAATATAAACTTTACCCATATACAGGCAGATCTATGCAATTATCTTACCAGACATGCATTATCTACATTTGAAACATGAATAAATCCATAAAATCAGCATTTATAACACAAAATCACGTAATTACGTTTTTGTTTTTGTTTTTTTTAGCAGGGGGGGGGGGTTTTGTTTGTTTGTTTTTTGCAGACCAATTGACAATTCTGCATTAAAATCAAATTTACAAAAACCTAAAATAAATCAAATATTATTTGATTGTATCATTTTCATAGTTTTTTAGTCTTATACATTCACGTCTATAGAAACAAAACTATTAAAAAACGGGGAAAAATCTGAAGAAAAATAGCAGATCCTATAATGGAGACACGATTTTCAGTTTTAATTCTATGCATTGAAACAGTTATCTTGACTTTAGACTTTCTTACCCAAAAGTAAATGGGGTTCTTCACTTTCATAAAGAACTCTAATTAACAATTTTTTTTCCTTTACCATGTCTAGTCATAGTTACCTATTCGACTTTTGACAATGTCAATAAAGTTATTTTTTTAGCGATGAACACTGAATGTATAGAAGGGGCATAACTAAGTCGTGATGACCTAACTTCACTTAATTATGCAACGTTTCAACAGTGTTCATACTTACGAGTGTTATATCATATACCTAAATTTTCATTAATTTCTAAGGTTTCAAGGGGCTTAACTAGGTCCAAATGATTAAAATCTGGCCAATCGTAGCACGTATCAACAGTATTGACAATTATGAGTGTTATGATATGTCGCATTTCTATGTTTCACCTCCATCTTTCCAAAAAAAATTAAAGATTTCAAGGGACATAACATCAAGATGATATAAAATGCCAGACCTTATACTAATATATGTGATGCAATACATTGTGGTGTATTTATATCACCAGTTTTAAGATCTCTGTATACTACAATTTCCAAGAACTTATTATTATTTTAGTCTTAAATTTATGCAATTTTTGTATGTCGAGGGACATAACTCAAGAAAGCTTAATGTTAATGAATATAAATTAGAGCTTTTTAATCCATGCAGTTACAGAGGAGATAATTACTAAAATTTTCTACCCTATTTTTGAAATTTTTCACCAATTTTCTTAAGTTCAAGGGGTATAATTCCAAACTGCTGTTAATGTCTGGACCCAATATCATTCAAATGTTACCTGGACCTATTATATTAGAAAATTACAATTCGCATTCCAGACTTCAACTGCTTATAGTTAAGGAACAATATTATTTTTAATTGGATTCCCCATATTTTTTGGCAAGGGAGAAAATAACTGTAGGAAGGATAAGTGAATAAACGTATGATATCAATTTCAGTGCGCACGACACGTGTTTCTGGAATAACCTTCATCAGGTACGCTCGACCAAAAATATTGGGAAGCCAAATATATAAAACGTTTGGGAGCCTTAAAACACGAATTGAATTCCTTAGGTGGAGCTCATGGCAACAAAATACCCACTTGCAGAAAAGAATAGAAATTTGTTTGGTAATTTGTTGTACAGTTATTCATCCAACTGACTACCGACGGACGGATGAACGACCTTGTGACGACTGAATTCCCCACTTTTCTGAAGGCGGGGAATAAAAATTCAATTCACAATACCCGAGGTAATAATAAATTTGAAATTAGAGACTCAAGTTAGTCAGTTGTTGTCATATTAATATGTCCAAATAAATTCTGACCTGAGATTTGAGACACAAAACTCACACACTTTCAAAATCATACCAAAGTAAATAGTTATTCTATGTAAAATACATACCGAATCAATACTGAGAGGCACAAAAAATTACCCAAATTAAACGCACATCCCCGTTTACTAGTAAACAGGAGTACCCCCTACCCCACTCGGCACTTTTGTCCGCCTTTCATCAAAACTATTATCCAACACTGACAACTCTTCAAATTTATCGAGGAAAGCAACAAATAAAATAATTTAGTTCTATTCGGGAGAGGACATATGACGATTTCACAGTCATTCTCAATGATTATGTATTTCGTTCTTCAGTTTAAATAAAGTTTATAGGATTATTACCATTTGTTCCAGCATCAAACAGCGACGACTCTTGTAAAGATGTTCTCTAAAATGAATAAAATATCAGTTGTATATTTTGTAATATTGTGCATTATTAATAAGAGTATGTAAGTTGGTTATACTTGACAAAAGATAGAAAGGCTAGATTACGAAAATCAGCATGGTATGACTTGGACGATATTTAATTAAATATTTAACTCTGCTTTAAATGTTAAACAAAATAATTATATATAGCACATCTAATTAACACCTTAGGAACAGTAAATTCTACAAACCATTTGAAAACAAAACCAATACTTGGTTTGGACACGCGTCACCAAATGTCATTGATTGAGATTGACTGAGGTGTAGGATGTGATGTAAAATTTCATTACATGTGCAAAAGTAGAATTAAATTGGACAAAAATGTATTAGTTACATGTTACACAGCTATGTAGCGCTCCTGTTTCGGACAACAAAAATGAAAAAGTTCCACAAGTGGAATATCAAAGAAATAATTCACCAAATGTTCTGAAAATAGTAGGTGCACATAATTCACCTACAATACATGTGACAAATTTTATTAAATTGAACAAAAACTGTAGCAATTATTATACAAACCATGTACCGCTACTGTTTCGGACAATAAAAAAGACAAAGTTCCACATAGGGAAAATAAGAGAAAAAATTCACCAAAAGTTCTGAAAATAGGGGTTGCATATCACCAATTCATCTATAACTCCTGTGCAACATTTGAACTAAATTGAACAAAATCTATAGAAGGCACAAATTATAAACGCTAAATGTTTCGAACGGACGGACTGACTGATGGCTATGAAAGTTATATTTCAGTCTTACAATTGTGGTCTTCTTATCGCTGGTTAAAGTCAACAGTCTAAAAATGAAACTATTACCAAATTTATGTTCTGAACAAGTTGAACAAACGTTATGCCTTTTGTCTGTAACAAAAAGAAACATCTTGGTGACCAGTTTGCATGTTCAATCCAAGGATCGTCATTATCTGTCCAGCCTCGCAATCCGATTCCACAAAATGCGCATCTTACACAGTCTCCTTGCCCTGCAAATCAATCTTATATTAAGATGAAATCACACTTACCACAAATAATATTTTGCAAAGACAATAAAATATTTATTAACCGAAAACATTATTTCCAGTAGCCATTCAGCTGAATATAAATATTATAAACCTTCAATATACGTGCTAAAAGTGAAGACAATTTAGCATTTCCAGTTAATGAACATTCATACACCATAATGTTTGATTTTAGTCTGCATTTTTACTGGAACATGTAAAATAAAACTGAACATGGATCAGCAAACTAGGTATGAACCCACTAATGCATCACATGGTTCGTAGTCAGTATATGATGAAAGCAAATCTTGTGCAAGCTGTCGCAAAGCACGAAAATAAGATATATTACCTGAATAGAAAAATCCGGCTTCGGCAAAGCTATTAGCGTGTGGTACGGTGTGGGGCCAGTTTGTAAAAGATTTCTTTCTGTCGTGAAGGAATGCATACTTTTGGTGTACTGGCCTTTGGCTTGGTGCTGGAATGTTTCAAAGTTTGAAATGAAAACCTAACAGGCACATTTTTGAAAACACTATACTAACATTTCCATTTCCATTAATATGAAGTATCCTTTTCACTTTAATATGTATGTAATATAAAGACAGTAAGATAAATTTAGGAACTAGGTAATCATTGCAGGATTCCCCCCCATCAAAAATGACGAAGTCCCAGAGCTGGGAGTTAACTGCGATGCAGTTCAAAATCAGTAGAGCTTTACCCTACCAAATTTCACAATCTCGTTTTCTTTTGCTAAGTACCAAATACAAATACAAACTGCCTGCCCAGTTGTTTGCATTTTTTTGCTTTTACTGTTTTAGCGCCTTAAAGATAGGAGAATGTTATCATCTGCGCGAGCATACCGGAGACAAATTCCAAGTATTTAACTACGTTTGTTTCTAGATTAAATTAAATTTATAACCAAACAACAGATGGTTTCTGGCTGGAAACATGTAATGTTTGAGCTCTTCGTTCCTAACAAAACCAGCATCCTATTACCTTTTATATTTCAATTTAAGAACCGATGTTTCGAAAGTAAATTTATCGGATATCAGCTAGTATACTCAAATCCGCACATTCACTGTTTTAATATTCAAGAAAAGAAGAGTGAAAAATATTTCCAATTTACTTTTTAGAAACTTTAAGAGTTAACTTATTCATATAAATCTGTATCTTTTTTCGGAAAGGCTAAAGGCCTATTTTAAACACATTAAAATAGCATTATTGATAAGGTAAACGAGTCATCAAAGCTAAAATAAAACACGATAGTAGTCAACAAAATACAGCACCGAATGGTTGCAGGGTTAATATTTAACATTTTTCCTTTTTCATAACTTTTGGACGTTTCACTTATCAAATTAGAGGATTCTTGTTTTGAGCACAAAAAAAAAAAAAAACCAAAACCAAAAACAAAAACACTTCAGTCTATATCTTTTGTTTATTCTTTAAATAACTTACGTTGTTGACTGGGATGGGATAAAGGTTGAAGTACTGATACATATCCATGTTGAGCTACAGCAGGAAACCCTGTACTCCCTAAAACAAAAACGATAAATAATATTTTTTAAATTCAGACAATGACATGCTACAGTACTATTAATAATATGCAGGATTCCTCGTTTTTCTACAGTCTTTTCTTTCAGCCTGTACGTTACAAAGCAATCGTTCTGATGGATTTGTTCAAAAAAGAAGGCACAATACGAAATAATTTAAAAATTTAATATTCAAATCGGATAATTAAAAGCACATTACTAAATAGACTACCATAATTTAATGATTAAAAGAAATAAAATACCCATGCCATACAAGTGGCAAAAACATCAGGAGTGTACCAACGTATCCAGCATTTTTCCTAAAATAATTGGCTATTGAAGAAATAAGTGCTTTCTATTGATAGACAAATAAAATATTATTGATCATTTTCGGAAGTGAGTAATAATAAATTTTGGTAAATATTTTTCGTTCATGTACTAGTATATAATTTCTTGTTGTATGCATACATACTCACCTAGTGAAACAAGGGGCTGTCTTGTTGATTCGCCATTACCACCATGTATTGATATATTTCTCTGCAAACTTCGGTCGGTTAGGAATGGACAATCAGGTTTTAATCTACGATGGACTTGCGATGGGTCATCATTAATAGCCCAGTTTCCATATTCTATGCCACAGAATGCACACTTGCATATGTTTCTATCTTGTATATAATAAAAGCCTTCTTTTGCCAGCTTGATTCCGGATATGGGAAAATTTGTAGGTGCTAATGAAAATGACGCCAGTCGATTGTTTTCAAAGCAGATCTTGTCAGCAAAGGTCATATTTGAGTCGGCTAATAGCCGACTGAATAGCCTTCCAAAACCTCCTGGCCAAACAACATAAGCACCACGATTCTTCCATATTTCATTACTGCTACTATCTGGCAATCTAATTGTCAGCTTACAAGATTTTCGGAAGATGGATGTTGTATTGAGCAAAATTGAAGGGGAAAATTCGTTTAAAAAATACTGGTAGATGTTAGGGTGTGATATTATTAGTATTTGTAAAATGAGACTTATTAAACAAGTGTAATAAACAATATCATATTTAAACAGTGTACGATTTTGTAATTCAAGTATCTTACACAGTATGCATATAAATATCGAAAGTTTAATTTCCATTATGATTCTATCACTTTCGGAGGAAAAGAGCTTGGTCGTGATTTCGAAAATGTTACATGTACCTGAAAATATATATAATAAGAATTCGGTTAAAATATTGCTCAAAATAGTACCACTTGTGATTATATAACGGAAAGGTACCCCCCAGCTTCAGTGAAACGCACTACATCAAATCTAATAATAGAAAATTCATGACAATAATTGAATTACACATTTGATTCTAACTTCCAATGTACATGTACGTTTTCATTGGTCAGAATTTTATATAATCTGATTCTTGTTCAGTTTTACTTCGTTCAGCTGTTTAAGGTATTCAAATGTCATGTTTAACGTATTTTGTCATGACAAAACCAAAAAAAAAAAAAAAACAAATAGAAATAAAAATAAAAAAAAAAGAAAACAAACAAACAAATGAAAAGGGGTGTCAGCTTTGAACACTGGTTCGTTAATAATGTCAATTTTTCCAATTTATTTTCAAACTTATAACTTCTTTATCATTGACGAATTCATTGTTACTGTAAAATGAAGAATAACAATCAAACAGCTGTTCTTTGTTTTTGCGTTTTTACCAAAGTGCTAAGTGGGACTTCACCACATGTTCCTTTCCATAATTTCGTTTTTAATGATTATAAAGTTTCAAATTGTGAAGAATTTCGTATAGTAATCAAACACACGGATAAATTTACAAGGTCACGATTTCCCCAGATTGTTGACATTAAGAAAATGTCGGATGCCAGATAACAAAATTTCTGACTTTCTACTGATTGGAAGACTGACACAGTCTCTTTGTTGAAATTGAAACTGTCAAATACTTTCATAAATTGTGAGTTACAGTCTACCAACCTAACCGAAATACTAGTCCCCATTAAACGTACCTGAATGGTTAAGAAGATGTCCGTTTGTTCAGCCAACAAGAACGAAGACAGAAAACTTCTTTTCTAGAAGAAATGACGCCCTTGATGACTGCTATTCGTCGATAAAGTGTTCGGTGAAATAGCCAATATTTAGATTTGCATTGACCTTGAAATACAAAATAATATTTACATTCACTGAATATTTTATAGTTAAGATTTCTTCTTACAAAGGGTGGCCTAATATTGACATTTTTAGCTCTCTGCACTAAAGGCTGTGTATGCCGATGTCATCAGTTTGCAGCCATCGTCTCAAAATTTCATACGTTAACATTCTTCCGTAGAGACACCCGATCAAATTCAAATAATCTTTTTATAGTTCTTGAATGAAGAGATAGTTTAACTATACAAACCGGTTAGATCAACCGAGGGGGTGGGTAAGGTAGGAGATCAAATGGAATAAACTAAGTAAATCTTAATATATGTTTGCAAGTGCATGTACTTCTTCATAAATCATGATTGTGAAATGAACTCAGCTTTACATTAATGAAGGCACAAGATTCTTGTGATTCAACCTCAGGTTCTAGCGTTTATAAGCCTTAATGGGGAATTTCTTTTCTGAACTTTTTAAAAACCATCAAAAAGCACTGACGGATCACACAGGAAAAAAAAATTTACATCCAAAATTCTGCTTAGGATCCGGCAATGATCATTCCCTGTATCACTGGAATATAAATGACTAAGTATGAAGTTAAGTAAGTAATGCTTGCATAAACCATTGATATTTGCATGCTTGTAACTGAGATATTGGCGATGCGGCAGAACGAACACCATGCTCCAAATTTTGTTGCTGTGCAAGAAAGAAATTTATTACCTATGTAAACGAATTGACTAATGATTTGGGAGACTGCGTTTGTCATATGTAGAATCATTCAACCTAAGCTTGGTTTTGAGCAACCAATTGAGGAATGTTTCAGAAATATCTCCAAAATAACCAAAAAAGTGTTTCAATAATACTGTAAAAACAAATGTGAAATGAGGAGTCTAGCCTCAGGAACAGTAAGACCTCAGCAATAGTGTTTAAAGTTTAATATAGGCTCCAGTTGTCAAACTATATACCCGGTATATTACAAACAAGAGTTGCTCAACTATAAATGGTATTCGTAACCCAGCTATAGCCATACGATATTGTCAACGATGGATTAACATCTGATGTTCAAAACATA
>JAOXYI010120235.1:0-11886 GCA_028566495.1 Lithophaga antillarum | reverse complement strand
CCCGAAAAGACCCCGATGGCGAGACAGAGATAGAGATTATTGCTTCAAACTTCCTTTTTTGAAATAAAAAAAAACCTTTATAACATGAGCTTTTTCGTGGTCAAATTATTGCATAAATGTTCAGGTTAAGCATTTCAGCGAAGGTGTTTTCAGCTGTTGTTGACAGAGGCTACAAAGGGATGAAATTATTACTTTATAATTAAAAAAATATTTAAATTAATTTATAATACATGTGTTTTGCTGCAGGATAAACACAATATTAGTGCAGTGTCTTAACATATAAAGTTTATGTGTATTCTGCCCGAAACTGGGGAAAAGCTCGGTAAACCTCGCTTTCCCCTAGTTTCTAAGCCTCATACTGTTACGGGCCAGAAATCACCCGTTAAAGGACAAAATCACAAATAAATTTTAACAAATTTAATTATTCAAATTATTTTACAAATGATGTTAATAACTTATCTGAATGTTTCTCCTTGAAGAATATTATCCATTCCTCTGTACCCGGAATTACATGTAACTGTCCGAATCCAAACGGAATTTATTCTACTATCTCCAATGTCAATAAATCGTATGTTCGATCCAAAAATGTCAAAGGTTTCTAATAAATCCAAGAATAATGCAGCTGAATGTTAACGACAGTTCAACACTAGAATGGTCCTCCAGAGAATCGACTGCAACAACTGACTGCAGATCAAAACAACGTCAGTATTTATGTATTAGTCAGTGAAAGTTCCAGAGTTTTAGAATTTTCAATATGCAATTGTCACTTCCTGAAAGTTCCAAAATATTACGTATTACAAAAGGAAACTTCTAAATGTTCTGTTGATAAATCTGTCTTTTTCCGGAATGTTCTTAACTGGTAACAGTTTTATGTAAACACCTATAATTTGGTTACAATAAACAAATTATATAAACGTGTTTACGAGGCCATGCAAAACAAATTAGGCCAAATCAACATTATTACTACAATATTTATATCATAACAATACACTTAAACTTTATATTTTAAGACACTGCACTGATGGTACAGGCACTTATAATTCTACTATGCTATTTGATCAGATTGTATGTTATTAATTTCATCCAGTACTGTACAACCTGATAATAGGAGGCAGGTTCAAAATCGTCAACGAACTATCTAATAACATCAGGACAAACTGTCTCATGTATTTAATGAAATCAAAGAACGTCTCAAAATAACTCAATAAAAACTCAAACTGGAAAATTAACATCATCAACAACAACAACAACAACAACAACAACAACTTAATCTCAAAGTTAGCCGCCTGAATGCATTGATTAAGGAAATATATCAGGACGAATATATATTAATCTATGGTGATAAAAATCTGTGCAAAAATAGTAAAATCAAATAATGTTTTTTTTCAAAGATGATGGTTATCACTAAACGTTAGTTAGAAAAAGTACTAATTGCAATTTCAGTTTAGCGGTAGAAAACACACTTGACGTATCTGAAAAACCAAGTCCTTCAGCAAGGAGTAGTTAGAAGGGCAACGTATTCAATGAAGAAGGGTTTGTACGAAACCAATGACATAGCTACAGTGATAGCAGAATTAAGAGAACTTTGTTTCAAAGCCATAGCTTTAACGCAGGAAGTTAAAATTACTTTGTTTATGACGTTTTTATATAAAAAAATCTGTTGATCTCAGCGTTGTCACATAATATTCCGTATTTCTTTAAATATTGTTTAAATAAAAACTCATATTGACTTGTTTTCACTTTTACTTTCTAATGAAATATGCACATAGTTAATTACGTAACAAAACAATTATAGTCTTATGTAGCGGTCAATTTGAGGTTATATGCACTTAAGACACCAATGGTGAGTTCATTCTCAGCACAATTTAAAATGCCAAATTTTTGTTCGAGATCGAAAGGGACAGCTGCAAGTCACCTCATTTATATTGAGTAGGAGGGTTGTTTTTTGGATTTATCGTCACTTCCCACAATTGGCCATTCCGTAAAATCTGTCGATTGATAACGATTAGCCAATCAGAACAGAATTATTGGTGGGCGTGGCTAATTAATCAAGGTAAGACAGGGTTAGACAAACAGCGATAATCACCCATTATTGCTATTGAACGGAAGGCATTAATAAGCAAGTAATTATGATGAAAAGGTGTTCGTATGATGTAATCACGACACTTAGGATGGAGAGAGGCTGCAAGATGGATTTTTTTTATACCCCCGCATCGAAAAGTCGGGGGCATATTGTTTTACCCCTGTCCGTCCGTCCGTCCGCATAAAGAGGGTATAAGGTATGTGTGGTCAACTCCTCCTACAGTTTTAAACATTGAACTTTTCCAAGATATTGTGTGTTGCTGAACTCAAGTCATTTTTCATAAACATTCTGGGTATAAGGTTTGTGCGGCTAACTACTCCTGCAGTTTTCCATGTAGAATTGTTTTGCTTTGCAGAATGTTTGTACATATATCAAAGATATGCATGTAAGCAGGATACATTTTTGTTAGCAAAAAGTTAGATACTATGGTCAGAGTTTCATGGATCTCAGACAGTGTTTTTTTGTTGCTAATGACGAATATTTTGTTTACGTTTTCAACACTGCGAATCCCCATGTTTGGCTGACCTTCACTTGAACAAATTTGCAAGTCGTGGTGATGTTTGGAAAACATTATTGAATTGGTACTGAAGGAGGTACTCAGTCATATCTACTGTGAACAATGTTTTAAATATCTACCGTGAACAAATATTTCTTCATTTCTACCAATCTATGAAGGAATCTCTATATCTGAAAGTACGACTGAACATTGTAAATTGACAGGTATTGATAAAAGGGAAAAGGGTAAAAGAAAATAATAGTAGAGTATCAACAAGTGTATTGAAACCACTGGTCCATTAAAGAGTAGGTATTACATGATCTCACTAAATGGGAGCGAATCCGGCTGCGTTGATAAAATGTGTTCTTTGAAGTCATGAAAAACGTATTCTGGTTAAAAAAAGGTAATAAATAAAAAGAATTTAACAAAATTACAATTTACATGAAAGTATATTGATAACAAAGAAAATAACACACATATATTTTATTCATTCTAAAAATAGAAACAGACGTCTTGATCCTTATCCTTCTTCTTAATTGTTGCACCCTTTACAACTACATGTGGTGAAGTCAGTACATCCAATAGTCTCATTGTAACCCTCAAAGTCGCATCTTGAACCGCAACCGCTTACTGCATAGAAGCAGTCAAATATATAGAAATCTTGTTGATCATCTGCATTAACGGATTGCCATCCTACAAATAAATTGAATGAAAGAATAACCGGAGTTCATAAAATCTTACATCCAGAGAACCACATAAAACGGTTACCGACAAAGAATCAAACAGAAACATGTGGAAGAAAAAAAAAAGAACAAAACAAAAAAACTAAAGCTTGAAATGAATTTTTTACTTCTCCAAACTTGATAATTTGGACACTATTTGTTTATGTAATTACACATTGGGTATCTACAGCTATATTAAAAAAAATCCTTTTGACACACGGCACTTGCTGTTATAAAATTTTAAACAATCAAGCCCGATCCGCACATGCAATTCTTCATCAGATAATGGTTGCTGTGAAAGAATAAACTGAGACGATAGCCTTTTCAGATAAATTCAAATATTCACAAGCCGTTGCATGTAAAAGTTTGATTCATTGGCAAGATTCTGGGGAAGAGGAAACAGCACGGTGGAACGAAGAAAAATGACGTTAATCTAATTGTTGAACTGTAATATTGCATATGACGTGGATTACAAATTCACTCTGTAATTATGGAAAATCTATCAGTTCGGAAAATGTGCTATTCTTTTTCCTGCTGTGCTTTGAATTAATATTTCCCTTACCATTAAGAGGTCAAAATAATGAATAACCTACAGGATTCAATTAATCATCACAGATTTAAAATAATGTCATTTCGTCAATGGTCTTACGTAAATTCGTAGGCAGAAGAATAAATGCTTTTACATTTCATAATCCAACCACCTTGAAATAGTCTTTTCGGACCTATCTTAATGTATAGGACACCTTCGAACAGAAATTTGTATCAATATTGGAGTGACATTTTGTTACAAATGTTAGATCAATATAGATTAGTTTTAATATAATATACCGATAGATTTTTTTTTTAATTGTACATTTTGACGCTCTATCTGTATTTTAAAAAAATCAATGAATATGGTATATAATATTTATTACTTTATTCTGAATGTTTGATTATAATTTGAAGAGTGCATATATCATTTCTTTTTATCATATGTAATGCATAAATATGTTAAATTAAATTTGTATTTTTGCTACATTGTACGACTGTATGATGTGACAGCGTAAAAATTTGTAAGCATACAGAAAACGAGTATATATGCACCGAGTTGTTCCACAGTGAGGTGTAATTACATGAAATATCGTGATTGATTGTGTCAAAAGCATACAATTATTAAACATAAAATATACAGCACCTACAAAACAAACCGTGACAAGGAGAACTAGAAGATACAATTTCATGTTTCAAACTTCTGCAGCGATAAAGCCGAATCTGAAAGTAAAAAAAGAAAAAAAAAAAAAAAAAAAGAAAAAATTTCAAAACCTTTTTTGCAACTGAAACATTCCATATGTATATGATCTACGTATCTGCATACTGTAACATGAACAACTGAAGCCGTCTTTGTAGCACTGAGAGCTGGTTTCTGTAAAGCTTGATTTCATATGAGGAAAAAAATACTGCTATAGGAAACTAGAGATATGTTCACATTTCCTTCGAAAATAACAGCGTAGAAGAAGACACCAAAATGTTTATCGTTAAATAATGCCCTCAAACCCTAATTTCCGTTTCGAAATGGTGACAGGATATGGCTTACAGTTATCAATACTACTGTATACTATAATATTATTTTCTGTATTAATCAGAATAAGCTAGGTTGAGTTCAAATTAAGTTACATAAAATATCGAATACATGTAGCAATTTTGATGAAGACGTAAAACAGGTATTTTACATGTACCAGTACTTGGTGTTATTCAGCATGATTGCTATTAAAACAATATATATATGTTTGTACGTAGGAAATACATCGGTAGAACACTAACAAATGCGATACTATCTTAGATTATAAACGGGAAATGGCTACAGATTATTGTGCTATTTGAAGTAATTTAATTTACTTTCAACTTAAACACGAAAAGATTGATGCCTATAATAGGAAAAAATAGTAATGCTAGCAATTATACGTTTAATGAGCGATACATGTGTCTATCAATCCAGTTTTCCAGAACAGGATATATTGTTGAAAAAAAAAAAAAAGATTATGAAAAAACAATACCAGACAATTAAAAAAAATGTCTTCTGAACTTGTTTTATTTCATATCCATTTGCTTTTTACATTATTTGATCCGATATGAACTTATCAAAGTCCAAATAACACAAACCGTTATTGCAAGGAAGTCAAATTTTCATTTGTACTAAAGCCAATTCTTTTTAATACCGATGAAAATTGGCAGTGATTACAAAAATAATAACCTTTAATTCATTCAGAAAACATTAATTACTTTGGCATTCCTTTGGACTGACTACAGAGCATTTACCTTCGAGTTCAATAAACTTATTTAAATGTAATAACACCCTTGAAATTGTTTAGTTTAAATTCGTTATAACACTGTAAACTAACAAATCGTGTTGACAGAGTCTAATCAGTGCTTATTACTGCAAGCTATTTGTCATCTGCTACATGCAAAATTGAACCTATTGAACCAGATTGAATAATGTGTTCTGATTGGCTGAAATGTAAATAATCCTCAGAAGCTGCATAGTCAATGATACTGTTATGTTGTCATAATGTTTCTTAGATGATCCTCTACAAAGTTTATACTTTTGATGCTGATCAGAAATCCAAGATGGCCTCCACCGCATTACAAAGTAAACATAGGATTCAATGAGAAATGTCGAAAAAGTCTTTTTGTCTGAAACCACATTAGAGAATGGAAGCAAACTTTGCAGGAATGTTCATTGGATGGTTCTCTACAATTTGTAGTTTTGGTGGCGATTGAAAATTCAACACCACTTCCATGGTGAATAGTGTGTTTTGATTGGCTGAAATTTCAAAAATCGTCTTGTCACACACAACATGGTTGGTGGAACTGTTATGCTGTCATAATGTTTCTTAGATGGTTCTCTATCATGTTTAAACTTATGATTCCGGTAAGAAATCGAAGATGGTCGCCACCACGGGACAAAGTTAACGTAGGATTCAATGGGAAATGTCAAGAAAGTGTTTTTGTCTGAAACCATAATATAGAATGGAAGCAAACTTTGCAGGCTGTTCCTTGGATAGTCCTATACAAAGTTTGTAATTTTGGTGGGGATTTGAAATTCATCATGGCTAACAGGATGAATGTGTACTAATTAACTGAAATTTCAACAATGTTCTTGTTAGAAAGAACATGGTTAATGGAAGTGTAATGCTGTCATAATGTTTCTTACCTGGTTCTCTACCAAATGTTTACTTTTTTTGCGCCGATCGGAATTCCAAGATGGCCTTAACTATAGGATAAAGTTCAACATAGGACTCAATGGAAACTGTAAAAAAGTCTTTTTGTCTGAAATCACTAAACAAAATGGAAGCAAATTTGACAATATTCCATGAATGATAATCTACAATATTGATACTTTTGATGCTGATCCGATATTCAACATGGGTGAATAATTTGTTCAAACTGGCTAAAATTTCAATTTTTCAAAATATGATATGCAAATAAGCTGTGTTTTGACAAAAATTCCGTTAAAAATTTTAATTTGCAGAGCATTACTAGTATTGTCCACTAGCTCAGCCTTCTGTTCAAAATGTTGAGTTTATGTAAACCAAAAAAAGGACTATTTTGCCTATTCGCTTAGGTGAAATTGATCAGCGATACAGGTGAAAACTTCTTTTCACCGAAATTTAATGTAACACTAACTTTTTGTATCTGATACAGTAGCCTAGTATTCAGACTTGTGTCATGTCTCATGATGCTAAGACCTTGTAGAAAGTGTTTGCTATTCATTTCTCAAATTCTTGTTTCTTTTTACATACACTATTTACAAAATATTCCTACAGGGTCATGGGTCTCGTGTTCAAATCTCTCGCAATCTCTCTGATTTCATAATACATGCGTGACGAATTGTGCATGCAATACCTTTGTAACAATTGTGTCAGGTTAAAAAATTGTTTGGCATCACAAAATTACCATGTTAAATCGGAATTGCTTACATTGGATTCTACTTTCGTTTTCAATGTTTTGGTTAATTCCGATTTAACATGGCAATTTTTTGGAAGCCAAACAATTATTTAACCTGACACAATTATTACAAAGGTATTGCATACACAATTTGGGGTAATAACACGGGCTCCACAGCATAACCGGAGCCTGGAGCCCATATGCTTGGAGCTCGGATCCCATTATAGTTGCAGATCTCAAAATTCTGTAATGAATATTCTAAATTTTATAACTTTTAGGAATAAGATTACTCTCTTACAAAGTGGTCTCAGGAGGAACGAATGGTTTCTTAATGTACCATAGCCAATTAGCTCTGCTTATTTGCAAAAAGGGCATTATTAGAAAATAATTGATTGCCTCTTTCAACGAATAATGATTTTTTAACTTGGTAGGTATACATGAAAAAAGGGGATTGAAATCCATGACATTCACGGTTTTGGCTGTTCCGTTTAGGTCCTTTTTGGTTTGATGGTCCCAAACGTTTTATGTATTTGGCTTCCCAATATTTTTTGGTCTCGAGCGTACCTGATGAAGTTTATTCCAGAAACACGTGTCGTGAGCACTGAAATTGGTATCATACATTTATATTCAAATACCCGTCTCGAGAGCTGTAATTTGAATTACAATATTAGCTTCTATTAACTTGCAATCTCTCAATTAGCTTGAAATTTCCTCATAGATAGCAGAAACTGTTGTCAAGATAATATACGCAATTCAACAAAATGAATTCACTAAATCAGAGGCTCATCAGAGCCTGTGATCGCTCACCTGGGAAAACATGGCTATTTGTAGTGACAAATTTCCCACAGGGTCCGATGTTTTAACTGTGTCTGGCTGAGGCGGTCATCTTGAATTTCTGATTGGCACGAAAAAGACAGCTTTTGTTGAGATCCATCTAATGATCATCACACTGAAATTGGTATCATACGTTTATTCACACATTAAGAACAATTCAACTGGCTTGGCAGTAACAATAACTGACAAAAAGACATTTGAACAAACAACTTTCAATAGCGTCCAATTTGAACCAATTTAAAACTAAGTCAGGCTGTGGTGAGCATCTTGAATTTCCCAACAGGCACAAAACACATAATTTTTTAGCGGCCCATCTAATGATCATTCAATATAAATATACTTAAACTGGCTTGTATACTTACAAAAAAAATTATCTAAAATTTGTAAAATCAAAGTCATCGAATTTTGGTGAGCAACATTTCGCAGTATCCTAATGCATGTATATAAAAAGTAACACGGGATATTCCTTTTGTGAAAAAAGATTTCCCCCAAAATGATATTACGGTATCCTCGTTTTGATGTGTGACACCCCGCACTGTTATAATCCATTTATGTACCAAATATAACGAAGCCATTCATTAGTTCTTAAAATCGTTGTTTCACAATATTATTAATCCATTCCCAACAAAATTAAGTTTAAAATAATCCTTTTTGGCACATGACACATCCCACAGTTCAAGTACATATTTGTGCCAATTTTCGCGAAGCTATATTTTAAGACTAAAAAAGATTTTCGTTGTATAATTTTTAAAATCGTTAAAATCGACAACAAAAAGAAAGGTAACTTTGTAACGTCAGCCGGAACGTCTGGTTGAAGAAACAAATTATCTCGGTGTGGACAGTCCTTCCGTCATTTGTACCTTTTTCATATATACCTGATCTCAGATAAATAAATGTAATAAGATGCAGTATAGTTTATAAGGTTTGTCCCGTTCAGAATTATTAGTTTTGAAATTGACTGCTTAAGGCCAGAAATTTGATTTCAGGTTTGCACAAAGCATATAAAATTAATATTTCCTGGATTTAATTGAACTAGTGCTTCTGCAAACACCTAAATTTGAAAACAAATATCACTGTCTATATTGAACAACGAACTTAACGAAAAATGTTTCTTTGGTCGAACAATAAATTTAAATGAAAAACAGTTGTGTAAGAATTCAGAAATTCCATCACTGAATTATATGAGGACATTTCAGTGCCGGAATATTTAAGGTTGTAATCCAATGGTAGAATGGATACATATTCTTATAGTAAATGTTTTAGGGGATATTCCAGTATTTGAATATTTGTCGCAATGTTGACGATTCCATCAGTGGAATATTCTGTACTCTTGTACTGTATTATTTGCATATATATTTTAGTAACCCTGATATTTTACAAAATTCTATTTTTATGAAAAAACCCTGTTTTCTGTTATATGAAACTTTAACCGAATATTTAAAATAACAGATTTATTCAGTAATTTTCTATGTATAATGATATGCACATTGAAAAGATTTAGTGGTTTTTGTAAAAAGATATTGAGAATACTGTAAAAAGATATTGAGAATACCGTTAAATTGACAGTGATTTAGAAAAAAAATTCTAACCTAGAAATTAAACTGTTTTCTGCAAATTTTCAAAACATATGTGATTCAGTTCTGTAAGAAGAATATGCTTCTTCCAGAGCAGATCTAATTATGAAAAATAATGTAAAATACTTACTTTGTAAGAAAAAGTGGAAAAAGAATTAAACTGGATTCTTCCGAGAAGTCAGTACATCGCAATCTGCCGATACCGAATCTAAACTGTTGGATATGATTTATATTCCTACGTCGTTAAATGAATCTTTTATACAAATTTCAATGGCAACTATTTTGCATAAATCTTTCTAGTAAGCCGGTTAAATTAAAATCAATAAAAGTTTAACTTTGAAAATATTTTAAATACATGTACAATTAGATGATTGATAAGTTTGGTTTCCTTTTCGTTTTCTGTTTTCAACGATGCATTTTATTACCATTGCTTTGACGGATCAAATTTGCTGAAATATTGGAATGAGATTGTTCCACAAAAGTTCCACAACAAACATCAAAACATTTTAGAATGTATTTCAAAAGAATGAAATAGCGAACAGATACTCAAAATCGATTCCCCTGCCTAATTTACATTTCCTATGAAATCAAAGTAAATAATTTTTAAAATTCAGGATTTTTGGTAAAAGTGATAGATTTTCTGAAGAATGAAAATGTAAACTTTCTGATAAGACCATTAAAATATTTAGCTTCTTTAAGTATTTTTATAATGCTTGTGTTGCTTGAAATATATTTTCAACACATAAAGGGGATATAAATCTCTCTTTGGATCTCCAATATCATCTGCACCACTTTTTAGATTCCTTAAAATACTGGGATTTGGTTCTTTTCTTCAAGGATTGGGACTGATCACTGGGTCGTCCCTTTCAAAATTCATGTTTTTTCCAAATATCAATAGATGTTCGCCACTGCAGGATATAGTTTAAATTAAAACCCTGATGGAAATATGTTTCAAGATCTTCATACATACAATCAAACAAGAGGCAATTAAACCAAAACTTCTTATGAATAATCATTGAAGAGTCCTTTATAATAAAGTTTGTACTTTTCATGCCGGTCTGAAATCCAAGATGGTACCACTACAGGGCATAGTTTAATATAGGGTCTTATGGGTGAAATGTTGAATGATCTTATCAGTGAAACCATATCTTCGCAAAAATATTCAATAGACGTTTATCTACGTGGTTCTCTTATTTGTGTTTTAATGCCGATCGGACATACAAGATGATCTCCACCTTCCGACGTACAAAATAGGATCTGAAGGGAGTATGTTAGAACAATAACTTTGGTATACTACAGATACCATTCAGTTAGTGAAAGCGTTCATTGCAAGAAATATTTAATGGATGGCATTCTACAACGTCTGTATTTTTTGTATCGATATGAAATTAAAGATGTCTGCAACGTTATGGGTATAAGGGGAAGATATTTAAAGATCTCACGTTCAGCTGGGGCAGCTGTTCATGAACGGTCATTTGACGCTTCCTTACGAAGTTTTTTTTCTGCGAACCTGAAGTTAATCTGATGTCCGCCTACGCGGGATATAGTTTAACATTGCACTGTAAGGAAAATTCAAACACTTTCTTCGAATACATACTGCCGAATCACTGGTCATTTGGGACCGAATACGTCAGAAATAGGGGGAAAATAGGTTAAAATAGTATGATTTTTTTCCCACTGTTTAGTTCAACACATGGTGATCTATGCAGACTCGGTAAGCCTCTGGTTTTACATAATATCTATTTTCCCACAAAACTGAGAACGATGTAATCACATTTACACTTTTATGACATACATATATCACACTCACCCACGATCTTGGTAAATCCATATAAAAATATATAAAGGTTCAAAAGGCAATCCTAAAAATTATTGATTTTTGTTTAAAACAATATGACTGATATATTGACAAAAACAAACACCCAAAGGGACAATTAAGTCGATTTTATCTAAATACACAAAGTAATTCTCGGTATAACGGTAAGTCCAATACAAAAGTGCAACCGACGGAAGAATGAACAGGAAGATTTCTATAAACCCTAGATTTTTTTAGGTTGGGCACGAAAACGAAAACCATTGGATGGATCACAGACTGTTCCGTTAGTAAGAAGCGGATAACAGGAAGAATCAGTAATGAAATACGTCACGATTAATTGCAACATCATTTTCCACGAAGAAAAAAAATAATAAAGCTAGAGAACTAAGACAAAACATTTAAGAGACATTCTCTGTAAGCATCAAAATATCTAGGAA
>JAOXYI010120125.1:0-11887 GCA_028566495.1 Lithophaga antillarum | reverse complement strand
GTTGAATTTTCAAGAAAGTTTCTTGAATTTTCAAGATAATATGTTGAATTTTCAAGTTAGTTTCTTGAATTTTCAAGTTAGTTTCTTGAATTTTCAAGATATTTTCTTGAATTTTCAAGATAATATGTTGAATTTTCAAGATAATATGTGAATTTTCAAGTTAGTTTCTTGAATTTTCAAGATAGTTTCTTGAATTTGTAAGATACTGTCTTGAATTTTCAAGATAATATGTTGAATTTTCAAGTTTGTTTCTTGAATTTTCAAGGTAATATGTTGAATTTTCAAGTTAGCTTCTTGAATTTTCAAGATAATATGTTGAATTTTCAAGTTTTTTTCTTGAATTTTTAAGATAATATGTTGAATTTTCAAGATAGTTTCTTGAATTTTTAAGGTATTTTCTTTCATTTTCAAGATAATATGTTGAATTTTCAAGTTAGTTTCCTGAGAATTTTTCAAGTTAGTTTCTTGAATTTTCAAGATAATATGTTGAATTTTCAAGTTAGTTTCTTGAATTTTCAAGATAGTTTCTTGAATCTTCAAGATAGTTTCTTGAATTTTCAACTTCTTTCTTGAAATTTCAAGATAAAAATAAAAAAACAAATGGCCGTAATGGGTTTCCGTATGAATGTTTCTTTTGTAACTAACTTTTTTGTCAAAATATTGTTTTTAAAAATACTTTCTTAGTGTTGAATTTTTTTATTCCCATTGGTAAAGTTATTGCATAATCGAACTTTCCTATGCAAACAATATTTCAACAAAAATGTTATTTACAAAAGATACTCACATTAGATGAAGATTTTTTCTGCTTAAGTAACAAATCTTCCTAACAGTACAGTTGAAAATTTTGTTTTCATAGCCATTTATTTTCTTCACTCGATTTTGAAAAAAAGATATATTCAAGGTTTTGTCGATTCTGAATTTGAAATATTACAGTCGAAACACAGAAATAAACTACACAATCTAACTGCGGAAGACAGAGGAGGAAATATATAACGAACTAAAACATTGTTATTGAGTTGATTGTCATGTTGATTGGTTCGTTAATATTTAATGCTACCTTCATCAGTAATCCTGCTGTATTGTGACGAAATCACCATATTCTTCGATTAAAATGTGTAAATCTTTATAAAAGCGCAAATTTGACTGAACTCTTTCAAAAGAAAGATTTTCTTGAATGCACTTTTTCTTCTTTGTAGTCCATGTAATCTTGTTAATTGACAACAAAGCAAAAACGAAAACAACTTTCAGGTTTCGTATTTTTGTCCGACTTTTGTCGTGTCTTTAGGTCCTTTTTGGTTTTAATGCTCCCAAACGTTTTATGTATTTGGCTTCCCAATATTTTTGGTTTCGAGCGTACCTGATGAAGGTTATTCCAGAAACACGTGTAATGCGCACTGAAATTGGTATCATACGTTCGTTTATATAAAAGCAATGAGATACAACCAATTATACCATCATGATTTCCCACACATGATTATTCTTTCCTATCAAATTCAACGTTTATTTTCTATAATTTATAAGATAATTGTTGAAGTTTCAAATGACAATCTTTTCAGTGTTCTCACTCCCTAAAGATTTTCTTCTAATGACTATCCCGAGTTCAAAATAGGGGATTTCCCATATTAAAACATTATTGGTTTTCTGTACTGTTCTGGTATCGACCTGGTTATTTCAAATTAATAAGAAACGTTTTCCTTGTAAATCTATAAATTTTATTTTAATACTTAGTCATAACTGTACATAAAAATATCAGATAAATGGTAATTTACTTTGTTCACAGCCCTGTTAGATGTCTTTGATAGTCACCTAAGCAAACGCTGTCAAATGTAATACCTGAAGTGATTCTAAAAATATCTTGCATAGGGAAAACAAGAAATCTCTCGCCGCTAGAATGATGACGTGCTTTTGAAAGAATAAAATGGAGTCAATAGCTTTCCGCTGACTTGAACTTAAACTGTAAAGGTGTAAAATTCATTACTGGGCATTGATTTTGGTCTAATTACTAAGTTTCTGGTGTTTGTTTTCTACGGAAGCCCTGGAGGGACATTTTTAGTTACCACTTATTGCTTATTTACAAGTATGTATAGAAAAAACACAAGAGATGTCCCACTTTAATATCTATCTCTGTTCATCGATTAGTTAAAAACACAAATTGTTTCAGGCTGCCGTGGGCATGTCTAATTGGGCTGTTTCTCCTATACTACAGCGTACACACTGACACCAAATTTGTAATGGTTCATTGCAGTTGGTCGCTTACTTTAAGAGATATACGCAAAACTAAATTCTCTAAGACCATTTTCACTAAATTACGGGCTATAACTCTGCTTTTAGTGGACTCTGACAAAAGCAAAAAACGCAGGTGCACAACTTTACAAGCAGATAAATATTTTCTGGAAAGTTTTATGACTATAGGTCAAATACTTCCGGGGATATGTGTGATACAAAATTCTTGGACAGGCAAACACTTGCACGTATTGAAGGACACACAGACGGACAAAGGCAAATGTATATGGTCCCTGGGTAGGGGCATAAAATTACAATTTTGAAACTTTTATGAAGATTTCTTATTAAGAAGATATCGAGATAAATGTTTACAATGTTTACAAAATCAACGCCTGAATTAAATACTACCAGGCTTAACATGTCGTAATTATCTAATAACAAATAAGCAATAACAAATAAGTCATAATAAATAAATTATAACAAATAAGTTATAACAATTAAGCAATAAGTGATAACTAAAAATGTCCCTCCAGGGCTTCCGTAGTTTTTCCGACACGAACCGTACACTTCCGC
This sequence comes from Lithophaga antillarum, assembly GCA_028566495.1. Lineage (NCBI taxonomy): Eukaryota > Metazoa > Mollusca > Bivalvia > Mytilida > Mytilidae > Lithophaga > Lithophaga antillarum. Next base: position 9,091 of record JAOXYI010120125.1, on the reverse strand, counting down.
GTACAAATGATGTATAACAAAAACACAGCGGATGACTTTAATCAAAAGCACTCTCTTAACGAGTTACCAGATACATTGTTTTGCATTTTCGTAATGTTTACCAAAGTTAGTTACTGTTCTCTAATAAATATCTCAAATACGTGAAAAGGCATGATTGGTCAGTCTCACACCCAAAATTTTTCATAGTTCAGACGAGTGTAATCGTATAGTCGAAATAATTGATTTACTGACCTCAGATCTAGCAACTGATGATTTTTTTCTGTCTAGTCAAATAGTATCCATCCCTACAGTAAGGTAAACAAGAGACCCACATAAGCCTTTATCTCTCACCTAGTTACAAAATGTATGAAGTAGAAGTAGAAATATTTTTAGTTCTATGGATAACCAGGGCTAAGACCCAACTTTTACTTGTACAAAATTGAGTCCCTTTGTCAGAATTGTGTTCTAATTCAAATACATTTACATTTCTATTCCCTTCATATATTCATCTGATGAACTTGGATTTGCATATCGGTCATTCATAATATATTGTTTCTCTCTTTTTTCACGTTTAAAAAATTTTTCCTATTAAAACCTATGTTAAACTTGGGACCCTTTCGTTTGGACCTCATGGGACCTGGTGACGTCATTTGTATAAAATTGAATATTGAAAAATAATGGTGCTTCATATCAACTATTAACACATTTTTTTACTTGTATTTAAGAAATGTTTATAAAGGTTTTTCTCATGTATACCCTTATTACACTTTGGATACCCTGTCCTTTACATCTGCATGTAACATTCATGCTTCATGCTAAAATTATTCAGTTTCTCCAGTCGGATCTGAAGATAAGGATTTTCTGAAGTCTATGTTAAAATATGGACCTTTGGGCTTAAAACTCGTGCGTCCTTTGGTCTTTATTTGTAGAAAATTGAATAACCATTTCAGAAGTATGTTTAAAACCAGACATTATTGCACTTTTGTGGCTGCCACCTATGAAAATATTTAAACCTTTTTAAAAATTTAGATCCTTGAGCCTTCATTTTTAAAATTCGAATCGGTCAGAATGATTCTTCCTACCAATTGTTACCGAATTGTTGTTGCTGTTTCTCTTGTGTATTGTTTTTATATTATCCTGTGTTAAACTTTGAACCCCCGGTGCGTACAGTAGTATATCTCCTGGTGTTTTATTTGTATAAATTTGAATTGTCGTGTTATAAATACATGTATGTAAAAGTTGTTGCATTTATTATAATCGACTCTTGAGAACGTTTCGTCGCTAAACTATGTTAAATTTTGGATGTCTAAAGCTTGGACTGCTTCTTAAAGAAAAATGTATCCCATAATGAAATCGTAGCATTTGAATAATTTCTGATATTCATTTCCTGTATATATGTAGCTAAGATTACTGAAGTGAACATAGTAGAAGTTTCAGGAATGATTTTGTTGAATTTTGTTTTGTCTGCTCTTCAATTCTTTCGGTTTAGTTTATTATGTAAGATTATATCGTCCATAGCAATCAGGAGTACATAAAGTATGCAATATGTAAGGCTTGTGTTTAGTGGAAATCAGTAACTGGTTTGATCGTGAATTAATAAATACTGAATTTCTGTCTCGAAGGTAAAATTGTATAAGGTTATTTGCACAAAAAATTCATGGGAAAAATATAATTTCACAACAACATAAATATCACTATAACTCATTTTTTCAGCACAGAAAAGATGATGATAATGTTAGTTTTAATTTTTTGTCTGCAGTTTGACCACACAAGAAATTGAATTAACTATAAACATATGTGTATTTGTGCGTTTTTCTGTCTTGTCTTTGAATATTGAAAGTTTATTTTTACTTCTCAAAAACCATTTTTACGTCTAGAAGTGAACATTGATTCTATTTTAATATGTCAAAGAAACATTTCTTGAAAAGAAGCTATGCTCAGACAGTATGCAAGTAAGCCATCCAAACCTCAACCATGCTCTCAAGGTTTTGGAAACGGTGTTTGGACTCTTATTTTTCTAAAGCGGCGAGTCTTTTCAATGGCCTCAGCTTATAATTATTAATGCTCTTGTTGGACCATACACCGGTTTTTCGGTTTGTATGTTGTTTCATTAGGAAAATAATTTGTAATTTCATTCATTCTTTTTTTCAAAGTATATTTTCTTATTTTAGTCTTTCCATTAATTTTTTGTGCCGTTTGTATGCTATCATTGGAGGAGAAATAAATAGATTCGCACATTCGTCATCTTTGGTTATTAATTTCCAATGTTTTACAAGTTTTTGTTTAAGTTGTTTTACAGCTGGGTTATATTTCGTTATCATAACTAGAGATTTATCGTTCTGTTTTTTCGATTTTTTCAGTAGCAAATGTCTGTCCATCTGCATAGTAGTTTTTATAATTGGATCAATTTCATCTGTTTTGTAATTTCTATTAAGAAGTCGACGTCTAAATAAATCAAGTAGTATTTTAAGTTCCTGCGTGTCGTTTGTGTTTCTAATGTGTCTGATAACTTCACCTTTTACGAATCCTTTAAATACACTCATGGAATGTGCAATGGATCTATCTAGGTATTGAAATGTTTCAGTCTTTTTAATGTGCGTTTTAATATCTAGAATACCTTCTTTTTTTAACCTCATAAAATGTCCAACGTTTTGTAGAGGTGTGCCGCAAAGAGAAACAATGGGTCGGCCAGGTATGATAAATTCTTTTCTTTTCTCTTCGTTTGTTTTTAATTCAGTAAGAATGTTTTCAGAAATTTTATGTATTTTAGGCGGCAGGAAGAAAGTTCCTAGTTTGTTTGTATCTATGTTGGATATAAGAAATTAATGTAATATCATGTATTTTTTGCACGATGTACTACTGTATTATCTTTACAACATGTTTTGCAATTTAAGCAGTGATTTTCTCGTAGTATTAACGGTTTTGTAGCTGTCTTACGCCTTCTTCGATATAAGTATTTCATTGAGTGTATAGGGGGTAGTGTTTTATCTTCTTTCTTAATAATAGTGCCTTTGTTGTTTTTCAATTTGGTCATATTTCGTCTTGAAGGTTGAAATTTCACTTTGCTCAGTGAGAAAATATAATTTTGTAGAATGCTACAAGACTGTGGTTTGTTAGTATGAAAGGGATTCTTTGGTATGGACGCCCATCATCAAATAAAGAAGTACAGCGTAATATGCGTGCTAATTCGTCAAAGTCTCTTAATATGGAAAGACTGGAATGAGAAAGGTATATTTTGAAAAAAAGAATGAAAGGAATTACAAATTATTTTCCTAATGAGACAACATACACGCCTAAAAACCGGTGTATGGTCCAACAAAAACAATTATTCCAAGCGAATGCCATTGAAAAAACTTGCCGCTTTAGAAAAAATAAGAGTCGAAACACCGTTTCCAAAACCTTGAGAACATGGGTGAGGTTTGATGGCTTATTTGCAGACTATCAGCTGTCAAAACAACCTTACTGAACCTTGACCCTAATCAATATTCTATTTAATTGCCGCCTAAAGAGATAATTATTGATTTATTGCAAATGATCTTACGGAATAATGAATTTAAATTTGAAGGGGAAAATATACAATCAAATTTTAGGCGTGCCGACGGGAGGTTCAGCATCTGCAGAACTAGCAGATCTAACAATGTATCAAATATTTGAAAACATATCACTAAAATATAAAATTAAAAACTCAGTTTCAATATGCTTAAGGCACCAAGATGATGGATTTATTTTACACTCGGAAATTGCTGAAGAAATTCAAAACCTATTTGAAATTGTCGCACAAACATTTAAAATTTACTTTCGGATTTTCAAACCAAGAAATTAACTTCCTTAACATTTATAATTATAAAGGAAAGAGGTTCAAAAAAGAAGGTATTCTGGATATTAAAAACGCTTTTTTAAAAAGACAGAAACATTTCAATATCCATAGCTAGAAAGATCCAGTGCACATCCCATGAGTGTATTTAAAGGGTTCGACACATTAGGAACACAAATGACATACAGGAACTAAAAATACTAATTGATTTATTTAAAAGTCGACTTCTTAGTAGAATTACAAAACAGATGAAATTGACCCAATTATAAAAACTACTATGCAGATGGGTAGAAAATTACTACTAAAAAATCAAACAGAAAGATAAACCTCTAGTTATGATAACAAAATGTAACCCAGTTGTAAACCAATTTAAACAGAAACTTATAAAACATTGGAATTAATAACCAAAGATGAAAAATGTACGAATCTACAAATATTTCCTCCAATGATAGCATAGAAACGGCACAAGGATTTAAAGGAAAGACTGGAATAAGAAAAATATACCTTGAAAAAAAAAGAATGAAAGGAATTACAATTATTTTCCTAATGAGACAACATTCAAACCGAAAAACCGGTGTATGGTCCAACAAAAATAATAATTCCAAGCGGAGGCCATTGAAAAGACTCACCGCTTTAGAAAAATAAGAGTCCAAACACCGTTTCCAAAACCTTGAGAACATGGCTGAGGTTTTAATGGCCTATTCTCAAACGTTAAATTGCATTAAAATATTCAGGATAAGATTGCCACAAGTTAAGAAACTGATAGGACTTTGCCGTAACAGAAATGTACTATTTGTTTATTCTTGCCGCCATACAAATATATATATACGGATTACCTTTTTCCAAATTTACAATTCTGTAACAATTATTTTGATTGGCCGATACAGAACAAAATTTTACGTTATGAAAGAACTAACTATACTGCTAAAAATGGAAGTTAACGATATAGTTTGATTATTTTATACCATATGATTTAACAACTAACGCGTTAGGTTTTCCCTTTCAACGCGTTGAAAGTGGAAAGTAACGAGCTGACAGTTAGCTTTAACGCGATAAAAGATAAACATACGGTATGAAATTTTTATGCAGTATGTTTATACCGCCGATGACATGAATGGGCATTCATATAAATCTTTAGAATGAAATGGAAATTGTCCTGGAAATTGTCCATTTATAAAATCAAAGTAAACTATATTCTGAACATCAAACTTAAGATAAGCAAAAATTGCTGAACAAATAACAAAGTCGTGAGAATTTGATTATTTTTTAAGATAATTCAGTTGGAGATAAAATAAACATTCTGTATTACAAAAATTACATTAAGTACTAATGAAAGGCATATGAGATTAGATTTAATGATTTTCCATAAAATAACACACTGATAAAATATAGACGAAATTCGGGACTTCTGATGGGTGATCCAAAGCGACAGTGTTCATAATGGACAAATCAACAAAAAAGTCACCAAACACCACAGAGAAGAATGACTCTTACGAGATGAACTGAAAAGCATGGCAAGTCTTAGAAAATGACCATATGTTGGGTTGATGGAATGCCATTTTTGTTATAATGAAGTCGTACGTATAAAGGTCCTTAAGAAAACACTTAAGATTTCCTTAACATTAAGGTATCACGTAGGTAGCATAGGGAGGTCACAATTTTTTCCCAAACATAGGGTTCTGGTGATATATCATAGCACTCGTAATTGTTAACACTGTTGATATGTGCTAAAAATTGTCATTGTGACCAAGTTATGCTCATGAAATCTTAGAAATAAATGAAAAGGAAGAATTGAAAACATTTTTTTTTAATAGGATTGTGCCACATCACAATTCTCGTAATTATGAACAATGTTGAGGCATGCCAAAATTATTGACATTAGGTCATCGCAACTTAGTTATATGCTGTTGATGGAAGCCAACATAAGTTATTCTGATCGGTCTGTAACCTACTTTCTTTAAAAAGTAGCTTATGTCAGTTTATCACAGAAATATGAATGAGACATATCATATCGACCAGGGAGTGCTTTGAACATGTGTAGAAGTTAGGTTGTCACATCCTGACTGTAACCAAATTTTGTCAAAGAATTTGTTCACGACACTTTCATTGTAAACATAGGGTTGTAGAATTTCATATTTCTCAGGCTTGAGAATACTTTCTTCAATGCAATACACATTATGACTATTAACACTGTTGCAGATATTATGAAATATGTCAATACTTTGCACTTAGTGTTCACATATGCTGTCGTACCGATGGCTCTTTTGTGTATCTGTAATTACGTCTTGCAGTAATCAAAATTATTTCCGTGTAAAAGTGGTGTTGATATCATTCCACAACGACGGATGCCCCTTAAACAAAAATGCTTGCCAGAATGGATTTCCGGAGAGAAAAAACAACTTAAATCAAAGATAAAATCTAAGTCTGATTGTTTATTCAAATTTATTTTCTTACGTAGTATTTTTTAACTTTAATCATTTGCATAAGACTTTCTTGTTGAACATCACTACCCATTTTTCTTGTAAAAACTATTCAAAGGGTGATAGCAACAAACTACATGTAACTAGAGAAAGATATTAATGATATTGGTTGGGCTCTGTAAACCAGAAGGTTCATAATAGACAAACAATTTAAGACATTTATTTCATAGTACATGTGAGATGATACTGTTTACTGTGTGTCTACATTCGAAGTCTTTTTTTCAGTTACCACAGCTGAATATTTTCTTGACTGCATGCTTTATTTCCTTTATACGCCATGCATAAATAAACGGATTTATGATACTGTTGAGTACCAAAGGTACAAACAGGTAAAGTCTAGCTCTTTGTGATAGGAACCTGGCTCAATATAGGTAGTCTAGCCAGAATGAGAATATAAATGGACCAGTAAGAAAAATTGTAGAAACTGCAATGATGATATTAGTGGTGAATGCCCTTTTCTCCCAAGCGTCAAGTTTCTTCCTCTTGATCAGTTTGTTTGCAGGAGTAAAGCTTTCAGATTCTTCTCCAACACGTTCTTTTTTCCATTTATCTACCAACTGACGGATTTTTTCCGACGTTTCTTCGGACTTGAGACAGCTTAACCTGTCTACTGTTCGTTTATTTGAGTTAGAAACATACTTTAAACTGTCACCTGGTGCAATGCTACTTGTATTACCGTCTGCAACATTTTCTGATTCAGAAGGTAATTCATCTTGGAGCCTGTAATCTGAAAACTCGTATGGTATATTATACTTTTCATACGTATCTTTCATGTCAGTATCTGTTTGTCCAAATTCCGTAAACTGGATATCGTTAACTTTTGGTGACTTGAAAAATAATTTCCAAATTAGCATACTTGTTCTTAAAGAATAAATAATAATACCCGCCATTATAAGTGTTAGTCCGCCAGCAATAAACTGAATGAAAAACCCAAAATGCTTCCCGTATAAATTCGGCACCGTACATGCTGTAATGCTTTGTTCGTGTGGTACGAATGTTACCGTCTCAATTGTAAACATAAAGCCAAGAGAAAGTGTCCCTCCAATAATAACAAACTTAAATCTTTCGAAAAACTGTTGTGCACCGAAGTTGTAGCTTTCGACTACCACAAACCTCTCGTAACATATTAAGAAAACGATACTGTACGTAAATACTAACCCATAACAAACTGCAAATGTTTGGTAAAGGCATAGCAAAACGTTCGTTGATGCCCAATCTGACAGTTTTATCAGCGAATACCATGTCAAGGAAAGTGACAAAATACTATCCCCAATACAAAGCATGAGGACTAATAGGTTGTGGAATTTTTTCTTCAATGTTTTAAAGCAAACAACGACATAGAAAATGTTGACAAGAATTGGTACTCCAGTTATGACTGCAATAACTACTCTTACTGCAGGTGATATAACAGATGCTTGTTCCACAGGGGCTTCCTCGGTGGTAGTCTGAAATGTAAAGAAATAAAAGTTGTATTACAGAAATTAAATAAATTAAACGGGTTACATAGCAGGCAAAGCCTAGATAAACAAGATGGGCTATACAAACACAAAAAAAGCAATTTTAATATAAATACATATAATTAATAAATAATAAAAGACATAACATAACATTTCAGTACTTTCAAGTTGTAAATTATAAAATCGAAATTTGATTATCTTGTCTAGTTATTTCAATATAATATTTATCTAGTATTATTTTTTCCATTTTATCCAAATGAATTTCAATTTTTAATAATAAATTTTAACTAAAAATAGCACATTTTATTCAAAGTACACCATCGGTCTTAACTGTTCCTTGTAATAAATGGGATAAAAACAGACCAACTTTGATTGTTATAATTATACAAGTACCTTAAACATAAAAAGAAAGTTATATTACATAATTAAGTGTTGTTGTTTCTTCAATATACTTATATTGTCTTTTACTCGACGATAACTAGCGGCCTTCATATCAACTCGACGCTCCCGTCTCTACGCTATAAAGGCAGGTAATTTTCATCTCGTAAAGAAAAACACCAATTTTATATATGTACTGCTTGATAATTTTGATATTTTCATCATAGGAAAATTCAGATGATCAATATATGAACAGTATATTGATATCAAGAACAGAGTTGAACTTAATAATTCATATCTACCTAAGTAAATAAGTCTAGGACAAACATAGAAACAATGAAATAAATCCTCTACTGGATCACCACAAGCAAATAATGACTAACAAAGAAATTATTATTTAGATTACTAATCATATTTCTAACTGGTAGAGTTTTATATTTCAATTCCTATAACCAATAGAGAATGTTATGGTGGTTTAGAAAGATCTTCATGATTTTGTTTTCTTTTGAAGGTTGTTAAGCACTGCTCGAACTGTAGGGTCAAGAGCTTTTCCACATCTTAAAAGTACTGGGTATAAAGCTATTTTATAAGTTTCAGTTCTTCGAAATGGAAGGGTCAAATATTTAGAATTTCGTATCGTAGGCACACTGAAATTGGTATCATACGTTTATATACTACATTAATATGTGCTGCCATTTCATTTTAAAATAGTCAGAAGAATTACCATAAATGTTTGCATTTCCTGTAAATTTTATAATTAAATAGTTCTTAGTGTACTATATTGTCATAGTGTTATCTCACTGCGACACTTCTGGTCATCTGAGAGTTGTAACTGCAATAGTACAAATTTCAGTCAAATGCTTTAGGACGTCGTAATCGTCTGTGTGTTTTACGCCTTTATACTGAACAATTACATCAGTATTCTTTTTTTTGTATTTTTTTACATTTTCAATATTTGAATTTAAATACGATAACAGTCTGTA
>JAOXYI010120014.1:0-11888 GCA_028566495.1 Lithophaga antillarum | reverse complement strand
TTTATGAAAATATGTCTTTATGTTTATTTTATTTTATTTTATTTTTTTTTGTTTATTATTATTATTATTTTGTTTTGTGGGGTTTTTTTTGGTTTTGTTTTGTTTTGTTTTTCGTTTTTTTTCTTTTTTTTTGTATCATGTTATATGTTTTTTTTTATTTGCGATTCCAAATGAACTTCGCAAACAAAATTATGGGTAACAAAATTGAAATCCACATTGAAAAACAATTCAATGCATAGTAAAACATACAACTTTGTATTATCAATTGCAGTACCTTTACTTCTATTTGAAATATACTTGTAACGTTGACATTGGTGTCGTTTATTTTCAGACTTCAGGTGTGTCGTGTGTAGAAAACGCATTGCTCAGGATAAAAACGAAATGTGCCAAAAATGTTTAACAAAATCAAAACAAGTGAGTATGATAATTTTAGTTTAATTTCAAAATTACTTGAATCTTATCTCAAAAGAGATTTTTTCATAATAGTCTTCCAACATCACACAGTTGTAACTTTTTTCCCCGAATAAGCTTGTTCTTTACTTATCGCTGAAACAAAAGAAAGGTCGGATTTAAAAATATTGTTTTCTTCGTATGTACTAGTACATATCGATTCAAAATAAATCTCAGAATGAAAAGTTATGGAGAAGACGGAATGAAGATTAATTAATAAAATTGATTATTTGACATATGGAGTACACTTGAATTTTACATGCAGTACACTACACTTGCTTTATGCATTGTTTATACTTTCAAATTATACAAAATACAAATAAAACAGTTGATCTAAAATATTCAAATAATTCCTGTAAACTCTTTAAAAAACAGCATTTTGCTTTAATAGCGCATAATTTAGATTATGCACTATAATTATGTGCAAGTGAAACAGAGTTTAGAAATAGAATAATTACATTATATGCATGTTTCATCAAATATCGGCAATTCGATTGGCGTAGAGGCAACCTGAATCATGTGACTTCAAAATTGATGTTTCATACCTCGATGAAGCGCAGTGATGTGACATCACTACAGAAAGTGCTGATTGCGTAGGAATTTTTCAAAACAAAATGTGCGCAATGATTACTTGAGCTTTTAATTTCGAAATTTTAACTGTGGATAATGTAATGTATCTTTTTGTAGTTTCATATGCGTGTGAAAGCATTGACCAAACGCACATTTTTAAGTATGAAGCTTTCCAAGCTTCATACAAAATGTGCTACTTTTACACGCCAATGAAACTACAAAACGATACATGTACATTCAATTCTTAAATAAACTAGTATTGACTGATTACACTGCTCCGTCCTTACAAAAAACCATAAAGGTTATGTAAAGTGGAGGAAGCAAATGCCGAATTAAATTACAAAATGATTCTTTTGAGTTTTTTAGTAGAATTTTGAATATAAATGAATCAAAATTAATCGAGATGTTTAATTCCCAGTCCAACAAAAATTTCTTTGCAGTAAAATTGAAATTCACATTCAAAAACATTTTTAGTGCAGTGTAAAACATACGAGTGTGTATTATTTAGTACAGTACCTTGATTTCTATTTAGACTATGCCAGTTGGTCGTTTCTACAAAGAAATTGAAAAAATCTTAAAAGAGGCAATATCAGTGAAGAATGAGTTTACTAGCATGGAACCGATTCGTGGAGGTATTCAGTGGGTAAGGACAAATTTACTAATAGATACAATGGATTCAAATAATTAACGTAAATTGTTTTATACTACGTAAGAATGAAATATATTTCATATATCTTTTCAACAATTAAATCCTTCAAACCTGTCATTATAACATGAGATCATTGCACTATCAAATCAGGATCCTTAAGCATATTTTTTACCCCCTGTGGATGATCGAGCAAATACTGAAATGACAAAAGTATTTGTTATCCACCAAATTATGGATACACGGTAACACATGTAAGAATATTAAGTATGAAACTCGTGACTGTGTATTTCAGCTACTGCTAAATAGTCAACCACAACCAATTTTACGTGAATTTCATGCTCTTGGAATGAAAACAAAAAAGCATGACTGAAATAGTTCTAAAAAATGTTTTAAAAATAAACGGAAGACCTGTATGTAAATTCTTTAAATGAAATTGAGTATACTGCGTTTTATGCGTTTCTGGAAATACTGAGCGTATTGACTCATGCAAGGTACATTTTCATTGCAATGACTGAGAGGAAAACTTCTTTCCAGTTTTGATCAGATTTTTACACATTCTTCTTCCTTGTTTTCATAAAAGGAAATATCATTTAATGCCAGAAGAGAATCTATAAAGCAGCTGCTAAATAGTGTTGAAATTATGTGTCCACGAAACAAAGAAGAAAGAGAAAAACATGAAGACGTCATTTACTATCTGAAAACCCTGATTGAAGAGTGCACTGTGCATGTAAGTATTTATTATACATTTAAATCCACGCGAAATACTGATATACATTGCAGAATTTCTGAGAGTATATGTTTTTTCATAGTTTATGCCTTTTCAGTAAAAAGCAGAGAGTAAATGAAATACATTAGACACATGTTAGACGAAACTACTTCGATGCATTATTATCAAGTTCCGGTAATGGATTATCAAAAATAATATGATTTGAATATATATCTAAATCTAAAAGAATGAGAAGATCACCAAAGTGAATGTCCCATAAAATCATTCATTAAGAGACCAGACAAGACCATTACCAACAAAGGATCAAACACAACATAAACATAAACAAAAGAAAAAAAAAGAAAAGACACAACATTGAAAACTAAAGCTATAGGACAATATGAACTCCCTTAAAAACAGGGAGTGACATCATGTACTCCTGAAGGGTAAACATGTCCTGCTTCACATGTGGGGGCACCCGTCGTATTGCCCAGTGTACAAAACCGGTAAGAAATCGCAAATCAGATAAGGAGAACGGGTAATGACTACGATACAACGAACATGTCCGTATCTTTGATACGGACCCACCATAGTGGTCAACCAACTGTTGATGGCGACCATAAAATTAGAAGATGCACGTATACAAAGCAGAAACACATTCTGTATACATTGCAATATTCCTCCTCATTAATCTTGAGGATCATATAAGGATCTTTATCTCTCGGTTTCAAAAGATACTTTTAGAGATATAAAAATTTGAAGTAAATAGGGTTAAGTTGAGTTGTTTCGGTTTATCGCTACTTTCAGCATTTTTTTCACCTATATCGTGACTACCAGACTTGAGCCTCTGCATGGGGGTTTTGATTACATGATTACCAGGTTTTTTTATTTTAAGATTATCTTATTACATACCCGAATATTTAATGATTATTTGATTACAAAGCATCACTTTTGGCATTCTTTATTACTAAAATTTGATAACAAGCTATGTCATAGTACAACGTAAATTTTAATTACCTGTTACCACGGCAAAAAATTGTGATTATGTGATCACCAGGTGGGTATCCATGAGGAGCCTCAGACTTAGAGGGGGGAGGAATGCTAGCAGTTATCCAGCGGACTGGTAATACATCCGACCTTGTGTAGGTGCCTGAAAACCTGAACACATGAAGTGGGGCGAACGGGGCTTGAATCCACGACAATATAGTTTTATGCTAGTGCTCATAAGTCAGCGACCGTAACCACTCGATTACCAAAGGTTAACAGGCAATTACGCGTGTACTTTTGTGAAATGTACTTTAAAAGAAAGAAAATGTACTTTTAAGCACAATATACGAAGTCGGCTTGCATTGCTTTTAAATTTTATAATCTGTCCATCACTAGTAAGGAGTTTCGGTTACCTCTATTCGCTCACTGTTCGAATGTCAGAGAATAGTGAAGATAATAAAGCAAAATCATTTCTCTAGACTTTTCTATATGTTAATAGTCTGATTCTGATTCTCAACTATAACACTAATTCGAATGCAACATTAGATGTAGCGTTAATTTTGACTAGATGAAGACCAAACTTTGAGGGGGTAAAATACACGATCGGGGTGGAAGTTTCCTGTAGTTTAAAATATTAGTTTTTGATGTTTTTGTCGTTGCGTTAGAATAGGGATAACGGTATTGTATTTGAATATTTGCTTACGTCAATCTAAGACTTTACAGTCACCTATAAAACTCGATTTGCGACAGTAAAATCACCGATTGACGTCGGCTAATTATTCATATACTATACAGTAATCTTCTAATTCTACCTGGATCTGTTCTTCCTCTTCTAATGATTGCCTTGCCACCTTGAAGCAACTTCATTTGACGCTAGGTGCGCCTAGGAGATATTAGACTGGTACCCTAAATTGGGACATAGATTAGACTTGAATAATTATTCAACCAGTTCTGCAATAATTAAAAAAAAAAAATAACAGCTCCATCGTTAACTGAAGTTGCTATATATATTGGACTAGAAAACCATCTTATTGACACTTATAAAATAGTTAGGAAAGTTTTCACATTCCGAAGACGCATTTAAATATTTTTATGTCATAGTTTACTACATTTATATATATTTAGATATACTGATCTTAGTTAGATCCACTACATTTTCCTTTTTCTTTTCAGTTTAACAGACATATTATTCGTGGTGATAAACATGCCAATACAGCTAGATACTGAGTGTAAACAAACTGTGTAACCCCTGATGGAGGCATATCTGGACGCAATATATCCTGGAGATTGGGAGAAATAAAACATCTAGTAGATAATTAACATGATACATTTAATTGTTGTTTTTACCCTGTGTTCATTAATTCATAATATTGTTAAATATTGGGAAATAAATATTTGAGTATTACTTTGTGTCATTGTTCTGTCAATTTCACATTTTAGTCTGTTTACTTCAGCATGGTTTCCCCTTCACTCAACTGTTGTTTTTAACATAAAATACGACATGGCAACCTAGTATCAAGACAAATCGCTGTGATAGAAGTGCTTTAACTTGAAAATGTGCTTGGTTAGTATTTAAAACCGCTTTCAGTTTTTTACCTTAATCATAGTAACCAGTTGTAGAGGTGGAGGAATTTCGAATGCCTTAACAAAACCATCAACCTCCAGGAAACAGCTTGTTCTGTATCTCATAATGTTTTGTTTGATCATATTTCGTCCAATACTCGCGCTCTGAACTACAGTTGTGAGCGCATTGTGATTTGGGGAGCATGGGTCTTTACTGATTGTTTTTACAGTGTTTCATGTCATGCTTTGACCCAAGTGGCTGAGGGTTTACTCTAAAACCTGTGCAACCATTTTACTCTAGAAAAACCTAACATTTAGTTCAATACACCAAAATAGCGGTCATAAGGAAGGACCCTCAAAATATTATACAAACTACACTTTTTCATAACCCATAAAATTGATTCCAAAGAAAAAAATGAAATTGCAAAATCATAACCCCTTAATAAATCCAAGCCTATTTGTTAGAGAAAACAAGATAGCACCCCATAGCTTTTTTACCTGCAAAAAATATATATTTCGGATCAGTGGACCTCCGGACTAATGAACCTTTGGACTCGTGAAAGTTCGAACCAACAAACCTTACGACCAGTGAACCTGCGGAACAATGAATCTTCGGGCCAATGAGATTTAAAATTTTAAACATTACTGATACTGAGAACTGAGAACATATCGTTACTACACCTGAATTCTGTTCTCTCTTCCTAAAAATGTTGTAGCAGTTTTTACGAAAGTATCACTTCTGCGACCAACAAACAAAAAAGTACCTTCTTGAATTGCTAATGTTATTTAGCTTTTTCGTTGATTTTTATATGTTTATCTTCTGACAGAAGGCTTGACTTCTTTGATTCTGTCCGAGTTTTTGAACTGCGTTTCCTTTTTCTTTCATCTTCGTTTGGTTGTTTTGTATTTGTTGTGGATTCCCGATCTGCAGAATTCTTAATTTTGATTGGCTTACTACAGTCCATTTGTGTAGAAATATTCTGTTGTGTACTATCAATTTGTTCATTTTCCTGCTGTTCGTCAGTTGCATTGCCTTGTCCTGAACGAAGCCGTAGTCTGATTGGTCCCGTCCAGCTGTCCGTTTTCACAGGAATTCCTTTTTGACAGATGTATATTTGTTCACTTCTCTGCATTTCTCTGGCAACATTCCGAACAGTCTCCATTAAACATCTGCAGTTTTTCGGTGACAATTTTCTTGCAACCTGCAATATTTGATTTCATTCTGAAGTTCACGTAAATATTTTTTTTTTCATAAAGTAATACAGGAAAACAAAATGCCGAACAATCAATTCGGATTGTGAATTCTAGATAGTACACAATAATGAGTGCTCTGAATGGACGCCACTTGCTAGACACGACTTCTTTCTAAATGTTTTCTGGGAGTTCCCATAGTCCTGTTAAATAACATATTCAAACTAAAGTACAATGTACATTTTAGTTTTGTTTCTTTTCCTGGTTTAGTTGTTTATTACTTTGTGAAGTGTTACAGAATGGGTGCAACATGTGGAGCAGAAAACATTTATTTTTCCAAAGTTCCTGCACCGACTACTTCTCTTCTCTTTTGAAGAGTTGGTAAAATCCTTTCAAATATAATCACGAATCCAATTTCAACACCATATTCACGTACCGGTGGTCTTCTTTTGTATGGTAAGTGCAATGACGTTCAATGCTTTCATACCCTCCAGGAAATATATTTTTGAAGCGGCGATTTTAGTTCAGGTTTTTGTTAAACTTATTCCAGCATCTTATTTAACAGTGACCAACCCCATGACCCCATATCCAGAAAATCTATTAAGTTGAAGAAAAGCTCAAGAATATATATAGCCAATCTACTCCTACATAGATCAAATGTGAAGGGGAGGCAGAAATGTTTCTTCTCAAAAGAGATGAAGACTCAACTCGTCTCGTTTGTACAAACAATAGTAGTAATAATCTCTACTATCCAGGAATGACTTCAAGTTCAAAGCAGACATACTCGTGTCTTCATTGACCATTGACAAAAGATCATCGGTGTTTTGGAATGTCAAATTAAAAGAACGGTTAGGTGAAAGATAAACTGATTATACGAGTATGGAATATATATTTAATTATGGGCGTACAGTCTGTGTAATGTCGATTGTCTGTTGACAAGTTATGATTTCCTGGTCAGAAAGAAAGAATTGGAAAATAAAATGTCATCTGTTCAGTATTCAACCAATAATAAAACAATTTAGTTCCTCAAGCAAATCAGCCAAAATAGCAAAAATTAATAATATCATGTCAAACATCGGCTTTCCTTAAAACAGTCATTTGATTACCTATTTCTATATTAACATGGTTAATGAGAAGAAAAGTTGTCTGAATGTCTATAATGAATTTTAAGCTAGCGATGTTCTGCATAATTTCGTGTAACAGGCATATGTTTACACGTAGTGCAAGTATTAATACAACACCATACCAACCCTTCCCCTGTCTTGGTCGGGAAACTATGAATCCACATAGTACTGGACCATGTTACTTGCAAAAGCAACATTAAAGTCAAATAAAAAAGAATACGGCAATTTTTTTAACCTTTGCGTTATTGTTGCCTTCAACCCCGTTTATTTTATCTGATCGGTGCATTTTTTACCTCACTTGGGCAGCAGGTCTTTGTGTGTCCTCTTTTGTGTACAAGATCCATAATAGCAAGCTTTATTTTGTCATTGGTTGGTACCGCCTTGACTTCAGATTTGGACATTTTCGCTCAACCCCTGTAATATAGATATGTGAAATTACCAAAGGGCTTTCGAAAGCCGTGAGTCTGTACAGTAAGTTAGAAAATGAACACGAAATAATAGGAACAATAACAAAAAATAATACAGACAAGAACACAAATAAAAGCGACAAGAACAGCAAATAATTTGGACAAGGATGGATGGATGGATGGATGTTTAAAGTCCAGCGGGTAATCTTTCAACCATATTCAGGACGAGAATTTGGACAAGGATAGCAAATAATAGATACAAGAACAACAAATAAGAGCGACAAAGACAGCAAATAAGAGGGACAGGGACAGTAAATAAGACATGCAAGAACAGCAAATAACAGGGGCAAGGATAGCAATTAATAAGCAGATAATAGGGACAAGAACAGCGAATAACAGGGACAAAGACAACAAATAATAGGGATAAGAATAGAAAATATAGGAACAAGAGCAGCAAATAAAAGGAACAAGGACAGCAAATAATACGGACAAGGATAGCAAATAATAGAGACAAGAAAAGCAAATAATAGGGACAAGGACCGCAAATTAAAGATACAAGAACAGCAAATAAGAGCGACAAAGACAGCAAATAAGAGTAAATAAGACGGGCAAGAACATCATATTAACAGGGACAAGGACAGCAATTAATAGGCAGATAATGGGGACAAGAACAGCAAATAACAGGAACAAGGACAGCAAATAATAGGGATAAGAATAGCAAATATAGGAACAAGGGGAGCAAATAAAACGGACAAGGACAGCAAATAATAGGGACAAGGACAGCAAATATACGGACAAGAACAGCAAATAAAAGGCGCAAGGACAGCAAATAACAGGGACAAGAATAGCAAGTAAGAGGGATAAGAACAGCAAATAATAGGGGCAAGAACAGCAATTGATAACAGGACAAGGACAGCAAATAATAGGAACAAGGACAGCAAATAACAGGGGCAAGAACAGAAATAAGAGGGTCAAGAACAGAAAATAATAGGGACAAGAACAGCAAATAATAGGGACAAGAACAGAAAATAAAAGGGACAAGAACAGCAACCAAGAAGGACAAGAACAGCAAATGATAGGGACAAGAACAGCAAATACGAGGGACAAGGACAGCAAATAAGAGGCACAAGGACAGCAAATGATAGAGACAAGAACAGCAACAACAGGCACATGAACAGCAAATAATAGGGACAAGAACAGCAATAAGAGGGACAAGAACAGCAAATAATAGGGACAAGAACTGCCAAAAATAGAGACCAGAACAGCAAATATCAGGGACAAGAACAGTAAATACAAGGAACAAGGACAGCAAATAAGAGGGACAACAGCAGCAAACAATAGGGACAAGGACAGCAAATAATAGGGAAAAGCAAAGCAAATAATATGACAAGAACAGCAAATAATGATAGGGATAAGGACAGCAAATCATATGGATAAAAAAAGGACAGCAAATATAGGGACAAGAACAACAAATAAGAGGGAAAAGGACAGTAAATAAGAGGGACAAGAACAGCAAATAAGAGTGACAAGAACAGCAAAAAATATGGACCAGAACACCAATAACAGGGACAGGAACAGCAAATACGAGGGACAAGGATAGCAAATAAGAGGAACAAGAATAGAAAATAATAGGGACAAGGACAGCAAATAATATGGACAAGAACACAAATACTAAGGACAAGGACGGCAAATAATAGGGACAAGAACGCAAATAAAAGGGGCAAGCAAATACAGCAAATAATAGGGACAAGAACAGCAAATAATAGGGACAAGAACACAACAAATAATATGGACAAGAACAGCAAATACGAGGGACAAGGACAGCAAAGAAGAGGGACAAGAACGGCAAATAATAGGGACAAGAACAGCAAATAGGAGGGACAAGAACAGCAAATAATAGCGACAAGAACAGCAAATAAGAGGGACAAGTACGGCAAATAATATAAAACCGTAGTTGAAGTTAGCTGTACAAAACATGCGTTTCATACAAACAGTTTCTGAAACGTGACTAAATTTAACAATCTAGAATGCCTTGAAAAATGTATCAAAGTTTCCTTCATGACCTCATGTATAGCTGTATAAATGTAAAATTTTAAAGATCTAAAAAGAAAAGTTTAGAGGTTGACCGCACAAAACGTACACGTTTCATACAAAATTTTGCTGAAAAGTTCAACAATCTGACATTCTGTGAAAAAATTATCGAATTCTTATTAATGACCATATGACATCTTCATTATGAGTAAAAATGGCCATCTCCATTATACATGTTATAGGCAAAACAATACACATTGTAAAAATTTAGAAAGAAAACTGTCCCAGGAGTTAACTCCACAAAACATATAGCATTCATACAAATATTTGCAAAACTATTGTTCAACAATCTGGCATTCTGTGAAAAAATTATCGAATTCTTCTTAGTAATACATCATCACATGCACATCTTCATTATGTGTACAAACATGCATGCTGCAAGGTTATAATGATCTGGGAGGAAAACTATATAGATATATGCAGTATCTGTATGTCTCACATGATTCCATAGTATATCAGACAGAAATATCTTCAAAGGGGGAGAAAGGGCTGCAATTCCTTGAATACGCTAATTTGAGAGAATGAACTTGTCTAGTTTAGTTCAGATTTGCGAACTTGGTTTCTAATTCGTTTAATCTCCTTTAAAAATGGCATCATCAATATTATTTAACTTAAATCTTGGTGTGTGTCATGGCATCTTACACAGATACATGTTTGTAGATCGTATACTCATGATTTATCTAATATTTACATTCCGGGTGTTTGTTCTTTCAGGTTTCTGTAACCGTTTTCTCAGATCGTCCTCGCAGACTTTGCTAATGTAATGTCATTTCTGAAAACTCGTTTTCTATTTTCAGGTCCAAATTTAAAGTTTACACAATCCTACACTTAAAAGACGCATTTAGCAACAGAGAGATAAATTACTAAGGTATTTCAAAGTATCGAAATAAACTAATATTGGACATTTCTTCGAGGTGAAAATGCTGCTTTTACCATGTGTGTACAGTTGTTCCTGGAGGCGTTACATATTTACTTTTTTCATGTCCAGTTTGGTCATGTGATTGTGAACAACACTGCCACCAGTCATGTTAATAAACTGGATGTTCGTATCTTCTTTCAAGGATTTGTAAATGCTATGTGATAGAAATTTAACATCTTACAAAATATAACTAGAGGATCATTACAGCATGTATCGCTCACCTGGTTTTGCACTGACCTAAGTTTGAACAGAACTTACGAAGTTCAAGTTTAAAGTTTTTGGAAACATTTCTCTGATTTTTGGTTTCCATTGGCTTCATGGTTTCAGAGGAAATTAAAATATGTCCCATTGGTGGCCATCTTAAATTGAGGTCAGATTAAAATAGACAGAAGTTAGGTTGTGGATCACCAAAGAGCCATCCCTGCCGTGTTTGGTCCAAACTGGCTCAATGGTTTCAGAAATAATTGTTATACATATTTCCCTATAGGCCCAGGGCTCTATATTAAAATATATCCTACAATTGCAGCCATCTTGGATGGAAGTTCGGGGTCATCGGACACAATTTAGAATGTGGACCACACAAGAACGATCACTGTTACGTTTGGTGTAAATTGGCTTTATGGTTTCGGAGGAGAAGATTTTTATATATTTTCCAACAGGGTCCTATGTTAATCCATGTCCTACGGTGGCGACCTTCTTTGATTGAGGTTGGCGTCAACGAACACAATTTGGAATGCGGAACAGCAAAGGACAATCCTAGCCAAATTTGATTTAACTGGCTCACTGGTTTCGATCAGAGGAGACATTGTTACACGTATTTCCTCATACGCTCCTATGTTAAATTATATCCTATGATGGCGACCATCTTGGATCGAGATCGGTGTCACCATATACAGTTTTGAAAGTGCACCACTCAAGATCCATTCCTGATATCTTTGGTTTAAACTAGCTTGATATTTTCAGGAGGGAATATTGATATATATTTTCCCATAGGGTCCTATGTAAAACTATGTCGCACTGTGGCAGCCATCTTGGATGGCGGTCGGGGTATGAACGATCCAAGAGACCTTCCCTGTTACGTTTGGTTTAAATTGTCTTCATTGTTTCAGAGAAGATTTGTATATATTTTCCAATAAGGTTCAAGGTTAAACTATGTCCCACAGTGACGGCCATCTTAGATGACGGACCGACTTGTCGGATACAGTTTTGAAACAAGACCATTCAATGACTG
>JAOXYI010120013.1:0-19047 GCA_028566495.1 Lithophaga antillarum | reverse complement strand
TGGTTTTTGTTTTTTTTTTTTTTTTTTTTTTTTTTTTTTTTTTTGCAATATATCGTTTGATGGTGATGAAGATCTGGGCAGAAAATCACCTAAGTCCATAAATCAGTTTAACAGTTGTAGACAAAAAGGAAATGACTAGTAATTTTTAAAAAAAAGCCCGGCCCATTTTGTTACCCTAGGGGTTGGGCCATGGGAATTGTTCACAACATATTGATAATGATTTGATATTTAACTTTTGTGTAAATAATCATCTTAATCTACCCTTCAATTTTAAAGTTACCAAAAATTATCTTAATCCATTTACTGGTTTGACATGAACTGAAGAGCAAAACTGACAGAAGCTCCGCACATTTCTGATCTACAGCGTCACGGGGTTTATTCACAACATATCATCTGATAGTGCTTGCATTTGTGCAAAAAATCATGTTTATCTATCTACCGGTTTAAAAGCTATCTACTGGACGCGGACTAAACAGTAATTTTGACTTGTCCATCCCATTTTCCCACCATGGGGTTAGGATCATGGTGATTATTTGCGACATATCGTCTGATGGTGCCTAACGTTAAAAAATATATCTTAACCGATCCATTAGTTTAAAAGTAATAGACCCGGTATGAATTGAATAGCAATTATGATAAAATCCCTATCCATTTTTGTGAAGCTGGGGATAAAGTCATGGGGTTGTTTCCGACACATCGTCTGATAATGCTTAACATTTATGCAAAAGATCTTGGTTTAAGATTTATAGACCGGACACTCAGTTTTCTTATCAATATTGTACCTCACCCTGTGCAGCTAGCGAATGCTATTAATGATAGTAAAGTGGAAGCCAGCTGAGGTTTTCTGCTGGCATATGGACTAGTCACATGATACAGTTTCCTCTCCCCAATTGTTTCTTTCTTTGTACTTATTCAGTGCATTTCCCGTAAGGTCCAGTCAGTGTTGGCGGACGTTTTAGAATTCCGATCAGCATGAAAAACATAAACTTGGTGAATACCAACAAATGATCAATCTTTAACAGTTTCCATTTAATTGTACCAGTTGTTTCTAACAAGATCTTTAATTACATTTTCCATAGACTCCAATGATAAATAATGTTCCTCGGTTGCAAACATCTTGGAATTCCGACCAGCATTGAGAACCCCAATCTGGTAAAGACGCTCCCAATGATTAATCATTAACATTTTCGGTTTAATTATCTCAGCTGTTTCCAAGAAGCTCTTTAAGCTCATTTCCCACAGTGTCCAATGTTAAAGTATGTCCTAAAGCGGCAGCCATCTTTGATTTCCAATTGGCACAAAAACCACAAACTGGTAGAGGATCACCAAAGGATCATTCACATCAAAAAACAATTCCATCGGCTGTGTAGTTTCTGACAAGAATAACTTTGAAGTTTCAGGCAATTGAAACAAATTATCGGCCCTGGCAGCCATGTTGAACTTTTGATATGAACCAAAAACACAAATCAATTTTGAGGACCACCTAATACACATTCTTACCAAGTTTTGTTCCATTTGGCTTGGTGGTTTTGGATAAGAAGATTGAAATGTGAAAAGCTAACAACGGACGCCAAGTGATGGCAATAGCTAACACGACCTTTTGGATCAGGCGAGCTAATAAGCAGAACCCCTTTCAATCCGTTCTAACGAGGTAGCCACTTGTAAACAGTGTCGTGCAGAAAAGTTCATTTTGCAAGAATTAGATTTACATACTACAAACCAAATTTATTTTTTCTTTTTGTTTTCTTTTTTTAATGCTTCATCCTTAGAGGTAACAGATGCTAGTTCTAAAAAGATCCTGTCTAGTTTCTTTTAAAACGATTACAAAATAATACTGATCAATGTAATCGTTACATGGCAAGAGCAACGGCTTGGGATCAAGTCTGTAACAATTTATTGGATTGTTATTTTTTTTAAGTACATAAAGGGAATAGAACCGACATTCACATAGCCATACAAATGCAAATCACCACTATTTATTTATTTATTCATTTTATGCGTAATATAGATTTAGTAATCAATACATACACTAATTTTACATAGAAAACAGGCTTATAGATTCATTTTCATACCTGTTCTTACTGTGTTTGTAATTGCATTTTGTCCTTTTGTCATATTTTAAAGACAAATGTCAAAGTATTGATGATTTGTCTAAATATGAAAAAAGGTACACAAGTTACAATACAGCAACACAAGTTTGCTACATATAATAGATATATTACAGTTTACTTTCAGTAAAGTTCATGTACTGTTTAGAAATAATTCATGAAAAAGCATCCGTCATAAAGTAATTAGTATATAAAAGCCTGAACGCATATAACAAATACATTTTGTATCGAAATTTATCTTCGTGTATGCGGGGTATATTTTAAAAGTAGGGGTTTTAGACCTACTATTTACTATGAATCCCCACGTCATTTACAATAGGAAACATGCTAAACAAACAAGACAATAAGTAACATTAACAGACAATCTTCATACTAATAAAATAATTTGTGTACAGGTATTATCTTTCGGTCCCTCTCACACACACATGTGTGCATGTATGTGTGTGTGCGTAGATGAATATACATTATGTAAGAGAATTTACTAGGAAATATTCCATCTATTTGCAATCAAAACAATTTCCGTAGAACCTTATTTTTGTTATGAAACAAAATTTTCACCAGTTTCATTAAAATCCTGTAAAACACGTTTAATGGGGTAACCTGTCCATTTGTAGCTTACAGATTCCTGTTGGGAGATTTTCTACAACGACAAATGATGCAAAAGTGTTTTAGTTTTATTTTCTGACAAGATCAATGTCCCGTATTCGCAATAGCGGTTTAGCAAATGTACATTGTTTGGTCCCATTTCAATTTGTTTTTTCAAGTCCTTTTTACAAGGCTAAAGCCCTGTCGCCACAAGTGTTATTCTTCTCAAATAAGTATTTATTTCGATTTCCATATCCATCTGTTAACATCTAGCTATAGCTTGAATAAAGACTTTAAATCTCATTTTAATATGTTGCATAATGTCAGTGGGTGATGCCTTTTACATGTGATGGAAAAAGAAAATAATAATCAAAAAATTATAATAGGCTTTTCTATTGGGAGGGTAGAAAATCCTAATAAGAATAACGATAATCTCATATAAAACTCATAAAAAAGTCAATTTTAGCGTGATTTTAATTTCGTGATTTTTGTCAAGATGAGCATTTTTTCTTTCAATAGTACTCTGTTCCAACTATGTACTGATTTAGTATGTGTAAGCTAGTTTTAGTTGTTGAGTCTGATTCTTGTTTTGACGTTTCGCACGCTATTGGTACACTAAGCGTAACGTCGTGAAATGAGGAAACTAGAACGTAGACATTCTGCATAATACGTTTAATGTTGACATAACTCCATAATCTTATTTCTTTTTTTTTTAATTTCTTTTTAATCATTTCTTTTTTCAGTAATGTCCTATTTGAAAAATACAGTCAACGTTTGCAACATCCGAGAATTTTATCTCAAAATCAACTTTTTTAACGAACATTTCGTGTATCAACAAAAAATAAATAAAAATATATACGTATATTATGTACATATGTTAGCGTCCGACTACGCTATAAAACCGTGTAAATTACCTAAATCTTTGTAAAAACTAAACTTTTTATTTAGAAAATATCCATTGACATGTAAAATGAAATTATATAAAATTGAATCTGATTACTTTTTCCTTGCATAAAACATATTATTTCAATGAATATTCTATACAAAATAAGGATATGCTTTGTAACGTTGAAACGTTATTGATGAAAAAGAACGTGTAGGGGACATTTTCGCTTTACCTAGGGAAACTGGTTATAAGTGGTGTTCCAGTCGTTTAAGGTACTCATTAATATATATTTTTAGTAACTGTACGAAGAACTTTTAGACTGTCACAGTCTTTTGACCACTGTTTAACCGTGCTGCCCCAGGAATTGCTATAAATTTCAAGTTAGCGCCATCGAGTAGCTCTTTTTACAGAGCTACATTTCTGCTTTACCTGGCATAATGGATATTTTTACAGGAAAACAAGTAAAAATCTACAAATCTTTAACATAACTTAAAACCCAAGGGATTGAACTACTTACATGTGAAATGCTTTCATATATACATTTAGTGTAAATTACTTTATTCTCGGTCATATTCAGTGATCCCAATATTATTTATTTTGTTTGAAAAATTACGCTTTGCCAACATGAACAAAAAATGGCGGGAAAAAGTGCAGAGTAAATTTCGTCATCGCTGTTGCGACCTCTTATAGAAATCATGACGTAGATATTTCTTCCTCATTTTCACAGAAATATGATTAATTAAATAAGTAGAAGACTGGAAAGATGCAAAATTTTACGGTTGTTATGTTACGTTTTACACGTAAAATTCGTGCGTTGTAACATAAAATCAATGTGTACAAGAAGATGTTATCGAGAGATATTCGTTTAAAACTGTCTTTCATTATAAATTAAAGCAATATCATTCGTCAAAAAATGAAAATTTCCCATGCTGTAAAAGAATTCTGTTTTGAAACACAGCACATGTCTAATTTATGCCAGAATTGGGTTTCCAGATGATAACTTACTTCTGTTGAACCCTCGAAAACTAAACTAGGATATCAGTTTCAAACATGGAAGGAGACCTCAAGTGGTCTAGGTAGTTAGTAATATCTACTATTGATCTCCAGTGTGTCAACACTTGAGTTGCATGTTCGAGTTGGAATATTGCTGAAAGTGGCGGAAAGCTCATACAATTAATCAATCAATAGCACAGGGAAAGGCTAACAGCTTCTGATTTTGAGGACATGATGTTAAAAGTCATGGTAAGTGTTACTAGAACAAATTTTAAAGGTTGGGGAAAAAAACGGTTGCCTTTAGCCTTTTGTTATGTCATTGGCACAATTTTTTCCAACATTTTTTCAAGTTTTGCTTATTGGAAGTGATTTTATGTAAATAAATTGATCCATACTGTCATCAGACTATCCTCCTGTTTTATTGAATTTAAGCTTAAAAGAAGAATTGTTTTACCACAAAGTGATAAACTCATCGCATGTAATTATCATTATCAGTAATTTCTAAGAAGGAAGGTAATGTTAGAAATTCCTACATTTAGGTTTTGATATTTTCAATTAGATTTGTGACAGGAAAGAATGGTAAGTGTTTTTATAGTTGTTAAAGGTTAGCGAACGATCATCTGACCTTTGGTGGGGTTTTGGGGAATTTGGAAGTAAATAACCTGGCTGCAAAATCTAAAAATAAATAATCTGTCTTGAAAGGCCATAAAATGATAAATAATGTTTTTTTGTTTTCTTTATTCATCATCTTCTTTTTCCTTGTCACCCTTGAAATCTCTTGAAAATAAATAATTTGAAATCGATTTTAGTGAAAATAAATATTCCGGCTCTTGGAAAATTGAAAACATATGTATTCTTGGTGAGGTAAATCCTCCAGGCATCGCTACCCCGACAAAACAAAGGTCAAATGGTCGCCCCTTTATCTTTAATTAATAGTTTCTCACTGTGTTTATTAATAGATAAAAAAAGTATTAGTAATCTATAAAAAAAATCTAAAGTAAGTCCAATTAAAAATCACATCGGCGAATCGGTATTGGATATCTCCAAAGATCCAAGGAAAAACTTTTTATTTATTAAACATAATAAATTAGACATACACCATCTTTTCTTTGACTGGTCCGTAACACTTCTGTTCAAGAAACCAGATCTGGGATACATTATTTTGAGTCTTTTAGCCAATTACTCCTTGCTCTAGCTCTATAATGCTCAGTGCTTAGCAGGGAAGCAGCTAGTTCTAATTTTACAAAGTCTGTTTTAACCCGACCAAGATTCAAACCCCAGTTTTCCGAACTCCAGGCAAGCAAGCTTACCATTAAAACACGAAGGCGGTTATTATAGTTTCGAATTAGCTGTATTGGTCTGTATACAACATATATGTAAACAAATTTCAAATGTTTTTAAACCAGAGTACGCACTTTTCAATCCATGTATAATGAAACTGGGTGAAATATTCCATTAGATCACTTAATTCTATTATTTTGTCATCTGTGCTATACAGTCAATTTTACATCCATTAAATATATACATTCTATCTCACCCCAATGAACTTTTTCTGCGGAATTTACAAATACAGTACCGTTCATTGCTATTATATAAATATTTTTGGGGATTACGTAATGAAAATTCTGCGTTTCCTGCATGTACTTAAAAATCGAATAAAATGAATGATTATGTAGTTTATTTCCCTCTAGATCAGTAAATGTCAAGTCTTGAGTTTGATTCTTCCTTGTGTGTAACTAGAACCATTACGGAAATAAAACTAATCAAATTTATGTGCTCCCTGTTTCTACAAGAAGAAACTAAAAAAAGAAATGATTACCTGTTGGGTTTCATTCTCTTACAAAATAAAATTGATCCATATATAATGAATCATGGATTTTGTTACGGAACTGAAACCATTTACTTTTTTTCAGGAAAGAACTAAAACATATGATTCTGTCTTTACATGAAAAATAAACATGTTAACTTTCATGTTGTTATCGTTACGATATAGGACTCTTGGATTGATACGAGGTATGACATAATTTTACGTATCGTAACCTTTTTTCATTTATTTGGTTGTACAGTTTACAAAAGAGTACTCCATAAAAACATCTGGACATTATTGGATAATGTTCATTGACGTATTTAGAATTTAGTCATCTTTCTTTATCTTCAGCAGTATAGAGAAAAAAGAAATGCCGTAATTACAAGTGCTTGGTAGATTTTACAAAAGAAAAATATGTATCTTGCTTATAATTTGTTACATGTACTACATATAACGTCAGTTTTTTTAGTTCAGAAATGCCAAATTTGGTACGATGTATGTAGATTAATAGCGTTTTGACTTATTATGAAATGAATGTTCTTTAACACTGAAAGTAATGAAGTAATATGGATGAAATGTTCAGCAGATAAGCTACATTTGTAACTATAGTTGAAGAAAAAGCGAAATAACGCGAAGTTCTATGTTGTGTCCCAATTTACTAAACGAAGGATGCTGTTCTTTGAAATTGTTGGTACAAACATATGGAAAATGTATAATCGGTATTACTTATCCGGATTTATTAAGCTGAATTTGAAGAATATTTGGTATTTCCTCGATTACTAGAAAAATGGCAAAAATCATTTTTGTAGCCATTTTTCATATTAAACATGTTAAAAGCAGCTAGCTGTGGATTACAGAAACCAGTGTAAAACATGAAAAGAAGCTTTTTACACAAAATTGCACGTCCTTGCTTAGTTACACTACATTTAGGAAAAATAACAAGGTACATGCAATTAGTTCTATCCATGTATGTACACTGTAGCATTTTTCTCTCCATTTCTGTACCAAAATCTTGCAGAATTAAAAATAGAAATTGTCCGATTTAAGCCATTTTCTCTGCTATTTAGTTCCGACTAGACGTAGAGTAAATGCACTTTCTGAGGTACGTAAAACAATTAATTCGCCAAAATATTTTCCATTAAAGTATACCGAGGAAAATTTCAAGTCAGATTTCCTCTAAAATGGCAACAACCTAATCTGTAGATACATTGTAAATAAATAAAGTAATAATGGAAGAAAATTCTTGAAAAGGAAGTGTTGTTTAATGAGTGAGAACCAAAAATGGATTATTTATAGAAACGCAAACGTTCTGTAGACGGATATGGCTATTCAATCCGATGGCATGAGGGGAGTCACATAAGATACGAAAATGGAGTTCCTAAAGGAAAAATATTTGCTTATTACGTGAAATATAGTAATAAAAAATATGTGCCTATTTTCTTGTTCCGTGTGGCATTGTTTTTCATTTTCTGGTTTCTACAAAAAAAGATCGATAAAATTAATTAATTAATTAAACGTAATTTATCCTGCAACTTCCTAGGATCCCTCTGTTACATTTATTTCACCACCACAGAGAATTGAAGATACTAATTCATGCATCATCAATTAATGTTGTGTTTTGTATAGGCTGAACATACATTTCAGCATCTTCGCAGCTATACATCTCGGCGAGTAGTTCAGTCGTCATGAGCATCAATCTTGCCAATCACAACATTTTGTTACATTGTACCTTTACAAGTCGTGTTAGGAGATTTCTCCTGTTCCCCGTTGAAAGAAGAAATTCCACGTTTCAAAATAGGGATATGCAATTATAAATAGTATTATGTCACTTATATTGCACGTAATTGAAATTCTAAGAATGTAATGCGATAGCTAATAAAACATTCTACATATAAGTATGCTCTTGTATAACAAACAGCATCCTATGTTATATTTTATTGCGTTCAGAAAGCGTATTTCTTAACAATTTAAAGTGAAAAATATGACAAAAAAGAACTACTGAACTAGTTTCAAAATTCAAAACATTTTGCAAAATGACTTTATAGCACTAAAAAGCAAAAGCTGAAATTGATAGGATAATAATTGTGAATTTTGTCTTAATTCAAAGCGTTGTCACTTAGGATAATAAGCTATTGTTAAGTCGTTTGGTTGTGAGTTGAAAACATAAAAAAAATCATAATATTAGTGTTACAAACAATTGCTTTTGAAAACACTTCACTAGAATTATAAATCAAATTTGTAAATCGAATATACAGTACAGTTACAAGTCTGTATTCTCTTCCAAGTTAACTTGAGAACCAGTCATAATGTCCGGTTTATGTTAACTTTCAGGTTAACATAGGACAGCTGTTGATTGTTGGGAAGTCCAGTCCAAGTTAATTAGATTTTGTCGCCAAGTCAGCCCAACGTTAACTTCCTTTCATCCTGAGAACCGGTCATACCACCGTTTTTGCCAGAAGTCTGTTGTTATCAGGAGGTCTGCTTTTGTCAGGAAGTCGGCTATTGTTCGGTTTAAGTCACACATTGCTGTATCAGTCTCGAATAGCCACTGATAAAATTATTATCTTTAACTGACTTTGTTTCACTATTCGTAGCATTTTATCGAAACTAACGACATATGCATGATACCTGACAGTTGAAGAAGCCGCTCAGAAGCTGTCTTCCTGACAATTCAGTTGGAGCTGTCCACACAGACACACACACACAGAGAGAGAGAGAGAGAGAGATAACGCCTTTAAAGCATTGTCAAAAAACTTTTGGATGCTCTATACTGTGAAAACTGTTGGTCATATTTTTAAACATACTAATACATTATGTTTAAGGTGAAATTAGTATTAGCTACGTTTGGTTAATACCATACATGCTTTTTCAACTTTTCCATATGTTAGTTCGAATGTTTACTTTCACTTCCCACAACGACTAGAGTTCTCGATAACTTTTACTTTTTTCTTACTATCCATTTGTACGCATTCAAATTTATTTTTAGTTCAGCATAATTAAAATGAACATGGACACTAGCGAGGAAGATGATGACAACCTATATGGTATGAAGAAAGTTTTGTACTGTGATACTTATGGCATGAAACGATTTCCGTATCGGCGTACATGGAAGCACAGGCCTTGTCTTCAACAAACATTCAAAGGGGAAATTATTCTACATAATGACGTTTTTGGATTGACTATCAAACAGTTTGACCGTGATTTCAAGTCTTGTCTAGAACGAAGAAAACGGAATGAACAAAGGGTACTAAACATTCGGTTTCCAAACAAAACAAGTACTTATCTAGAATATTTGGTAAATTCCGTTGGTCACATTCAACATGTTCAAGGTAACCTAAGTAGTTGATTATTATTATTATTATTATTATTTCTAACCGTGATGTGTTAACAGAATAAGACGATGCAATTTTTTTATATTTTTTAATTATTATTTTTATTTCTGTTGGTGACTTTTATCTTACAAAAAACCTACACAATTGAAGTACATTGTGGATGTTTTTATATTTTTGTCATAGACGGGGAATTAATTCATCCTAATCAAAACAAAACAAAATAACAGTTTAGACTTGCATTGTGTGAAAAGATTAATATAAATAATACAAAAAATGATACAAAATACAGTATTAATTGTGTATTTTTATTAGGAGAAATAATTAACCAAAAAATGAAAATAGAGCTTTATTTGTGTTTCAAAGTACAACTATGGTAAACTTCAAAATTCAATATATATATATTTTTTAAAATGCGATGAATTGAAATCAAAGTGAAATAAAATCAACAAGACTTTGTTTTCAATTTGTTCTAAAAATCTAAAATCTAGTACCCAAATTTACAGGACTAATAGTCAGAGAACTTCCAAAATTAAATATTTTCACAAACGACCAGAAAACGTCTTTGAAAAAATTCATGAATCATAAAGCATTCATTTTCAGGTAAAGAGTGATAATATTTTCCGTATTTTTTAGAGTAGACTAAAGTTGCTAATAAATTATGTCTTACCTTGTTCGTTTAATTGTTAATTATAAGGTCACTAAAATACAAAATGCATGTATAGGTCAATGATACATCTCAACGGATCAATGAACTTTTAATGATTGAAATGAAATATTACAAATAATCAATAGAAGACAGCATATCTATTGTTTACGTATTGTAAGTTTAGGGATAAACTCTGGAACTCAGCGGTATCAAAATATATAGTTCCTTAATCGATATTACGTACGGAAGCTTATTAAGTTCACAGGAAAAAATGCGTATTACGAGATATTTCCATTATTACTAGAAACTTCGCATAAAAATGAGACAACTTTGCATTATTGCGAGATAATATTACGATAATGTTACGAAATCCTTCCATTATTACCAGATAATTTGAGACTGACAGTATTTCGAATTTTACCGATTTCATTATGATGTAATGCTTCAACGATTTGTATAATAAAAACAAATTGACCCCCTATTTTTCAGCCTCAGTTTGGAAGGACAGAGCAAACGGGAGTGTATTATGTTTTCATACTAAAACTTTCAAGCTTGACTTCATCTTTAGATTTGTTTGCAAATTTGCACACTGGATACCTAGAATAGCGGAAATCTCTAGGTTATACCCATACGGAAATAATACTGGAAACGAATTATCAAATTTAAGCCTAAAGACAAGTTGTTATTTTTAGGAAAATAATATTTCAAAACCTATTTGAGGCAAAACTAATTCAATGCAAATCAATTGTTATAGTCTGTTGCAAGTTCAAGCATTCATCTGAGCGAATTTTCACTGTGACACCGAGAAATCGTCATGATCGCTTTATTGTCCTTTGTAAAACGTGATTTAATATAAATTTTGATCCAAACATATACATACTTTTCTCCTTGAATTAAACACTTTTAAATTTGACAGTTTTGGATTTCAATAAATACAAATTTTATTTGCAGCAATTTTACGGCAAATGCGTTCAGATGGTTATATTAATCAAGATCTGTCCCTGAATGTTAAATGAAATGAAAGTGAGATACAATTTCCATTGTACATGTATCCCAGTCTTTCTGTGCTCATGCTTGCTCAGTTTCCATCTTTTATTTGTTGGATATCGTTAGTCTTTTCCAAATATGTGAACTAGTGGCAAACTGTCTGAATTTGAGTTCTATTTTATTTAAAAATGATTTGCTTTGTAATTAAAGTTTTTGGATTGCATCTGGTGTAAATATAGGTATCTGGTGTTCTTACGGTATGCATTAATATGATTTAAAGACAGAAATTATATATTTGAGAGATGACGTCATCATAATGAGCGAAAATTAATTGTGGCTTATCTAAAGATTACAGAGGGGGTACTCACTGAAACTTTTAGACACAGGCGAGAAAGTTAGTTTTCTGTAGACTAAATTTTGCGAGCAAATGGAGGAGAAACAAATAAATTTTTTGCACAAGCAAATTCGTCTCTTTTTGGCAGTATGCTTCTCCTCCAGGTTAATATTGTCAATAATTCGACTTCTACTCCACCGGTGTCAGATACAAAAAGTACTAGCCGAGTTAAACAGTAAGAACGATTCTGATTGGATATATAAAATTAGAATTAATGACAAAGAGACTCTCTCACAAGATTTCGAATTTTATTCATTTCGATGTAATGTTTCAACGAGTTTTATCAAAACGTGACGCCTCTTTTTTCAGACTCAGTTTAGAGGAAAAAACTATCAACTTGACTTCATCTCTTGGTTTAAAGTCTATTTGCGTATCTATAAATAATAGTTTTTCAGTTCCCATTTATTTATTTCTGTGTCATTTTCAAAAATAATTTTACTGCTTTAAAACAGGACTAATACCTAACAAAATATTCTTTTAGATTTAAGTTAGATTCTGCCAATTTGGAGAACATCGAGTTTGAATTTTTTTCTCTTCAATCTCAACGGTTTAACCGCGATTTGAATGGCTCAGTGGGATGGCCTGAAAATTTGTAGGTTAAGGAGTCACCTGTTGAAATCATTCAGCTATATATGTAGCCCTGCATAACTTCAATGTTAAAATTAAAGGCGATTAAAGTACGCCGAGTATTTTGAACAGAGTACACCGTCGATAATCCAACCTAACATCCCTTTCATTGGATTTGCCTAGAAGATTGTTATTTAATTATACGAGGTAAAAACACGCATTTTCATACTGTAGAGAAAACAAACTACACAATAAAAACAACAACATGTTGAGAAAAAAAAGTATGTATAACCGCCTAGAATCTCTATACCAAATTTGGGAATTCTAATTTCAAATTCTGAAAAATGAGAAAAGATTTTTCATTATTTATAGCATCACAAAAAGACTATAATCATTTATTTGATTGCAAATTTTTCACACTTGATACTGAGAATAGCAAAATAGTGGAAGTGTATTACCGATTTACATCTTCTGATCTATATCCTTTGATGTTAAACCTAACATAGATTTTATTAAACGTATCTTATATATGACTTGTACGTCAACATTATTGCCAAACGATAAGGTAAACGGATTCCAATTCCAACGGATTCCAAAAAAGAGTTAGCCGTCAAGATTGTGGGAGGCTAAGTGAATTCAGAAACTCTTTGGAAGATGACGTAAAAATATATTATCTTTACCACATTTAAGAAAAATGATGAAATTTTCTTATCTTAGTTTCCAGATAACAATAAAGAATTTCAATTTCAAAGCGCTTAATAGATAAATTACGAATGACATCAATTACGATAATGGGTCCAAAAGCCTAAGAACGTCGCAATAGCTTTGCTACTCTGAACGATAAAAAAAGTACATAGCCCCATCATTCAATTATCAGAATCATGATAAATAAAATTTCTCTGCAATAAAAAAGTCAAAACAATTTTTAACAAAAATAAATTTGGAGAATCTTCATGCACTTTGAAACAGCAATAGTATGAAAAGGCCATATTTGCTATATTATATAAACTTTTGCTTGACCTTTCTTTGACATTTTCTTACTTTGATCGACATAAAGCTGTATAGTACTTTAAAGTCTAATAAGTTTGAACTAAAAAAGAAGTAAATAAAAATTGTCTCTTTGGGTAACAACACCAGTGACTGGATAGGCCTGTTCGTCAATTTTATTATTTTTTTAATGAACAAGATCAACTAAACTAGTGCACTTATTAAAACAAAAGGATTTATAGACCTATATAAGCTATGCACAATATTATTTGGTTGTTAAATAAGTTTTTCTCGAAAATATTTGAAATATTGTTTTGTAAATAATAGCATTTCGTATTTGTTTATTTTGCAGGACAGAACGATAACAGAGGAAATGCTTCAGCGCAAGACGAAACTCTCCGTGTAAATTTACTGAATATAATTGTCAGTGAGAATGAGATACGAACGAGACAGAAAATGTTTTTGATAACTGATATGATAGAAAAGGGAAACAATCAGGGTTATAAGCTTATTTCTGTATCGAGTAGAAGCTTAGCAGAGGGACTTGATCTGCCTGGCAGCAATTTAGATCAAATGTTTGTAATGCCAGGTATAGAAATAGTGGAGCATATAAAACAGATACCTAAGGCAATTAGATACTTTACTCTGCGAATGCAAACGGACGTACAGTATCCCGGATTTTGTAAGTTAAAATTACCAGGCAAAACTAATAGAAATCACCGTTTTATCTCGCCACGTTGCTTGCTTGATACCGAAAGTGGTATATTTTTATCTAATAAGCTCTTTATTAACAATCTGTTAAATTACTCGCCTTCATTAAATTCACATAACATTCATGGTCCTTGTTTGTCTGACAGAGATCAAGCTTATGGTATGGCATACATCCTGCGAATGTGCTCAAGCTAAGCTTTGTATATGCCGTCACAGATATGAACATTGGCCGTCGGATACATTAATAAATGCTATAAAACAGCATGGTTGTCTTCTATTACCAATAGGCCCGAGGTATGAAGAGAATAACGAATTTCTCTGGAAAATATCATTTTCTACAACTGAAAAACAATTGTCTCATTCACTGAACTACATGTAATTCCTATGTTATGCTCTTCTTAAGTTGCCTCTGAAGGTTATCATCAACAGGATTTATGAGGTAAAAGACCTACTGTGTTCATACTTCTTAAAAACAGCTTTATTCTGGGTGTCTGAGAAAGGTCCAATTGAAACATTTCAGATGGAAATTTTGGCGCACTGTTATTTTTCTCTGTCTTGATAAACTTATTCTGTGGGTAGAAAGATGTTACTGCCCAAATTACTTTATTCCAGAGCAGAACATGTTTCGAGGGAAAATATATCGGTCCAATAATCAGATGCTACTCAGTGTTTTAGAAAGAATTAGAAACGAAGAATTTCACTGCTTAACACGTCATATATTTCTCAAATGTGAAATATCCAAAAAAATGTCGGGCATCGTACTACATGAGGAACTCTCTGTTAGATTAGATTTTATGTACTATAGGACTTCGGGTAACGGGAGTACTTTAATTATAAAGAAGGGTACAAACTATTGCAGTTA
This sequence comes from Lithophaga antillarum, assembly GCA_028566495.1. Taxonomy (NCBI): domain Eukaryota; kingdom Metazoa; phylum Mollusca; class Bivalvia; order Mytilida; family Mytilidae; genus Lithophaga; species Lithophaga antillarum. Next base: position 4,182 of record JAOXYI010120013.1, on the reverse strand, counting down.
ATAGACTCCATAGCTAAATCGGAATCCTCACAATTTCTAGTGTATGTAAACATTATTACGCCTGTGTAAGCCATGAAATTGTTCAGAAGCTGGCATTGGCAATGGATATTCAAGGAAATAAAGAAATACACCGACGTTGTCACAAACATTTACAAGACGGGACAAAATGCCGTGTCTGGTTGGTTGTTATATGCCTCATTTTATTATTTTCTCGGTCACTACAAGACAACATAACAGATCGTAGATTACGTTCTCTCCCGTTGTACACCTGCTGTGACAAAGATTAGCTTAAATGTGTATAGCACTGAGGACATAGAGACATATAAATCAAAAGGCAGTTGTCGACAGCTAAATCTGCATGAAAAAATGAGAATGGCAACAATTAGTCCTGTGTACTTTACAAAACACTCATCACTGATACCTCGAGAATTGAAAATTGAGGTACAGATTTGTGCACTTTATGTAACACCAGTTATCATGTCCCATTGTCTAAGGTTTCTTTGCTTTCACCATCTAACTGATACCTACAACAGACAACTGGCCTTGCGCGATTTACTTTTGACAATACAAGAGAAATATTTCGTCCATGACAATGATGTATCTACATCACTGACAATTCAAGATGTCTGTTGTGAGATAACATGTATTAATACAGCTTATCATTATTATGATGCTGCTTCACGGCGTAAAGGTATGCTATGTTCAAGCACTAAACAAAGAAAATCAAACCTAAATGGCTTAATAAAAAAAGTGAGCAATTTATTTCAATTTCCGTATACGTGTATTACTTAAAGCTACTAAATGTCCGAAGATTAAACAAATGCTCATTGTCATAATTCATTCAAATTTAAATTTGTGCAGTTACTTCCTAAAGCTGTATTGTCATCTGAAAAACATTACGCGAGTAGGTTTGGCAGGCAGCATGTGAATTATAATTCTTATATGATTCTGTATTTCCTCTTGGAAATATTACTTTCATTTAGAAGTTGTCAGATTCCCACGAACGTCTTTAGTCAAATGGAAATTTTAATGTAACCCAGAAATTCTTAAACCATGATTTAAGAGCAGTTCTTTCAAATACAGATATACTAAATTTTGAAATGTTCATGTGTCCTTCAGTGGATCAAACTGAAGTTCCTGATGTCACGTACTGATATTGCCCATTAATCAAGTAGATTTCCGGTGAAGCACCTAATTAGTTTTACTTTACTGACTCGGATATAATATTTTGCACCCAATTTGTATTACCTGAGATTTTTAAATGAAAGTAAAATATAACTTAAAGCAGGTCAGAGCTACTTAAAGTAATTGTTTTATTATTATTATGGAATCATTCAGTACTGTCATAATTTTTGTCCGGTAACTGTAGCTGATAAACTCCAAGATGCGAGTTATAGGTTATTATTATAGATGTGGATATGGCGTAAGAGGAAACCTTCGATGTGTATTAAATAAATCATTCGGGCTTGACGTATCTCTCAAGTGCCTAGGTTTATCTTATACAGAAACACCAAGTCTGAATGATTTATCTAATACATACCTCCAATATTACATCCTGTAAAAGCTTCAAAGTTAACTTTTTGCCATGAACGTCATTACAAAGTTCCAAGTTTTTTTCTCCCTTCAAACATTTACTTTCATACAGGATTCGAACCAATACCACTCATTCCTCCACCATAGACAATACCTGTTTAGTTATAACTTTGAATCAAACCACTAGACCAAAAGGGGCTCTCATCATACCTTGTCCTTTACATTTATGTTTTAATTTATCAATTTTAATATTAAGAGTATTAAGTCACACAAGGGGTACTATGAGCATAGCTCATAAACTAATACTTCCGTGCCCACGAAACCTATTTATTGCAAAATGAATAAGTGCGCATTTAGCGGATTTCAAATCCTAAAAATATATATTGTGCAAAATTACATTGCATACTTTCAAACCACTATAAGTTTAATAAAATTCCATATAACGGATATGATAAAGTACTGGAAACAATAAGGAACCCCCTTAGCCTAAAACTGGCTATTTCCCATGTTTTTCAGGAAAGTTTTGAATTATATGAAAAGTAAACATATGGTGCATAACTACACTGCATACTGAAGAATGTGTTAACGTTTTGTGAAATTCAGTATAATAGTGGTTCAGGAGGAGTAGTGGAAACAATATGAGACACACCCTTTTCACTTAAAGCCTAAGTGCATGTAAAATGGCTTCTTTCTAGAAAAGTTTCAATAATGGAAAAAATTTAATATATGGTGCACAACAACACCGCTTACTGAAGAATGTGTTAAAGATTTGTGAAATTCCATGTAGTGGTTCGAGAAGAGTAGTGGATCTAATATGGGAGCACCTCACCCAGAGCCTAAGTACATGTAAAATTGCTGTTTTCTGGAAATTTTCCAATAATGAAAAACAAATTAATATGTGGTGCAAAATTATACTTCATACTAAAGAATCTGTAAAATTTTTGCGAAATTCCACTTAGTGGTTCAGGAGGAGTAGTTGATACAATATGGAAACCCCTCACCAAAGGCCGAAGCACATGTAAAACGGCTGTTTTCTGGAAAATTTTTAATAATGAGAAAAATTAAATATATGTTGCACAACTACACATCATACTGAAAAAAGTGTTATAGTTTTGTGAAATTTCATGTCACAGTAGTGGTTAAGGAGAAGTAGTGGATAGAATATGGGACCTCCTTCATCCAGGGCATAAGTACATGTAAAATGGCTATTTTCTGGGGAAAAAATAGAATTTTGACAAAACTTAAATATAAGGTGCACATCTACACTTCATACTGAAGAATGTGTTAAAGTTTATATGAAATTCCATGCAGGGGATGAGGAGGAGTAACGGATACCAAAAAATGGTTACAGACAGACAGACAACGAATCACTATATACCGCCCATATTCGCAGAGTGCGGGTATGATAATATAACTCGGGGAAAAAGATTCGACCTAACTAATTAATTTTCATCCCGATTCGACCTTGTTTTTGTTGTCGCGAGCCGAATTTTTTTTTAAATCGGAAAATTAGTCAAAGAAGATTTCGGTTTTCACATAGGACGACATTTGATAGTCGAAAATGCAAAACAATGTACGTAGGAATGTGTGTGTTTGTGAATTGAACTGTTTTAATCTTAGGCTGATTAAAGATTGAACACCCTTTTTTCATCGTCCATCCACCTTGAGTTTAAAAAGACAACCGATGAGAAACTAGTTTTATCTGATCTTATAAAATGTTTAGTGTACATCTAAGTGATATTTTTATTCAAATAACGAAAACAAGATTCATTTGACTTGATTTATTGTGTTGATAAGACTTAATGATTTTTTCAAACTCAAATTGATATTTAAATTGTCAACTGTACGGCTGTATGGTTGTATATGAAACTGTATGTCAATTTTACACACAGCCAATAAAATATAGCGGCTTTCTGTCAAAACAGGTAACATAATAGATATACCGAATTAAGAAAGAGACACTGTAAATGTTTAATTATTCATTTTCACTAACTACTTGTATCCTACCTTTCTAATTGGTCATAACAATTGAAGCAATAGAAATAAGAGATACGTTGAGAATAGCTCACAAATTAAAACCCCAACCCCCGCGCCCCCTAAACCTATTTATTGTGAAATGAAGAAGTATCCATTTAGAGGTTCAAATCCTAAAAAGTATGTTGTGCAAAACTACACTGCACACTTTAAAATGCGTTGAAGTATAATGAAATTCCATATAAAGATTACGGAAGAGTACTGGATGCAATATGGGACCCCTTTAGCCTATACATGTAAAATGACTATATCCCACGTTTTCAAAAAAGGTTTGAGTTATGGAAAAATTAAATTATGGTGCATAACCTCATATTAAAGGATATGTTGAAGTTTTGTGAAATTCCATGTAGTGGTTAAGGAGGAGTAGTGGATACAATATGAGACCCCCTTACCCAAAGCCTAAGTACGTAAAATGGCTGTTTTTCTGAAAAAATTTTGAATTATGAAAAAAAAATAAATATATGGCGCATACAGTCATTGGAAAAGTCAACGTTCCCAAATGACGGATCGGTGAATGATGAATGATCGCTGACTGATGGCTGAATTTTGAATTTTGACGGCTGACGGATAGTAAAATAACGGATCTGTGACTTGTGACTCTTGAATTATGACGAG
>JAOXYI010119902.1:0-11889 GCA_028566495.1 Lithophaga antillarum | reverse complement strand
GAAGAAGCAATTCATACTAACTTTATCCTAATTTTGTAATGATCATAACACTGATTTTAGGGGCCGAAAAGGGCCTGAAAAACAGCAAAATCTGGAAATTCTGACGAATTCATGACATCAATGTGACATCTGAAGCCAGTAATCTGCATAAAAATAATTCAGTTACTTCAAGAAGAAGCAATTCATACTAACTTTATCCTAATTTTGTAATGATCATAACACTGATTTTAGGGGCCGAAAAGGGCCTGTATCATGCCTAATATTCTTCATATTTACTTATTGTTGCCAGAGTTGTTCATACTCAAACAATAAGCAAAGATAATGAATTTACAGTTTCAAATTCCTTCTTAACTAAACAGATTTATGCACAGCCCATTTTACCTTTCTCTACTAAGAATTTTTCTTTATGTCTGTCCACTTAATAAATGAACCAGATACCCAAAAGTACCTTGGCTTACAAATAAGTCGGAGGGTTTGAATTAGTACTGAACCAGATACCCAAAAGTACCTTAACTTAATGTAAGTCAGAGGTATTACTTAGTGATCTGTGGTTCAAAGTACATATTTTTAGCGCATTCAATTTATGCTATTTCTACCAGTTCATGTCTACAGAAAACTTGGAGTTCAAAAAAAAAGCGAACAGTTATTATTACTGACTTTTATTCCCTTCATTTCACAAGCATTAAAATAGTGTGCATTTGTTTTATTTTTGAGTTCCAACAGTTCATGTAAACAGAAAACACTAGACTCTGAACACGGCATGGACTTCCTTATTTCATACTGAAATATACTGTCAATCAAACTTTCCCATAAAAAAACACCTTTTTTGCAAACAAATTTGTGAAAAAAAAATCTTTATTATTTGATAGATTATGACTGTTTTTTTTCTATTTTCATTCAGCATTCATTTAGAACTGATGTACAATCACTTTCAGGCTTTCTCTTCTTAACATGGCTCCTTCCAGAACTCTATCACAGTATACTCATCACCCATCAATACAGACATTAAATGGTAACCAGTTATCTATATGTATGTATATCTCAATGGACAACTGTGAAGTATGAAGAGAATAGTTCTTCTCCTTCCTTAATATGTCTTAGTGATACCAGCACTACAACTCTGGTTTGTCTGAAAATAGATAAGGGAATACAACTCTGGTTTGTCTGAAAGTAGATAAGTAAACAATACAACTCTGGTTTGTTTGAAAATAGATAAGGGAATACAACTCTGGTTTGTCTGAAAATAGAAAGGAAACAATACAACTCTGGTTTGTCTGAAAATAGATAGGGAAACAGTACAATTCTGGTTGGTCTGAAAATAGATAAGGAAACAATACAACTCTGGTTTGTCTGAAAATAGATAAGGAAACAATACAGTGCTGGTGTCTGAAAATAGATAAGTAAACAATACAATTCTAGTTTGTCTGAAAATAGATAAGGAAACAATACAAGTCTGGTTTGTCTGAAAGTAGATAATAACAATACAAGTCTGGTTTGTCTGAAAGTAGATAATAACAATACAATTCTGTTTTGTCTGAAAGTAGATAAAAACAATACAAGTCTGTTTTGTCTGAAAGTAGATAAAAACAATACAAGTCTGGTTTGTCTGAAAGTAGATAAAAACAATACAAGTCTAGTTTGTCTGAAAGCAGATAAGAACAATATAACTCTGAGAAAAAGATTTTTAAACATTTCTCAATGAGTCCTATGTTAAACAATGTCTCAAGGTGGCAACCATCTTGGATTTTAGATTGGCACCAAAAAAAAAACTAATAAAAGGTAACCTAATGATCATTCATTGTTCAATCAATTACATGGTTTCTGAGAAAAAGATCGTTAAACTTTTCTCAATGAGTCCTATGTTAAACTATGTCCTTCAGTGGTGGCCATCCTGGATATTTAATTGGCATCAAAAATTAAAAATTTTGGTAGAATACCATCTAAGAAACATGACAGCATAACATTTCCATTGGCCATGTGGCTTCTGACAAAAAAACTGCTGAAATTTCAGCCAATGAAAACACAGATCTGGCTCTGAAGGCCTTGTTTTTGTTTGTCTGAATGAGGTTAGCAATTTTTCAGCTATATCATGGTATCCAGTTATGGCGGAGGAATCCCTGTTTTTCTGAAGGAAAACAGGCTATTCTTGTCAATTAAGGTTGGAGGCAATCAGACATTGCTATGATCAAGCCTCAAACTCACAACCTCAGTGTTGACAGACTGGTGATCATCTTGAAGGACAAGTTCAAGTTCAGACAAATGAAAAAAAACAAGAAAAGACAGAAAGTTTATAGACTACCTAAAGAATATACTTACCAAGTCTGCTTCCAATCCATCAAATGAGTCAGAGAAAATGATTTTCAGGCACTTTCCACTGAGTCCTATGTTAAACTCTGTTCTCTGATAATGGTCACCTCAGATTTCTGATTGGCATGAAAAGTATAAACTTGGTGGAGAAAACATTATGACAATATTGAAATTTCAGCCATTCAGGACACAATACTGGCCCTGGCAGTCATTTTGAATCTTCATCAGCAACCACAAGCACAAACTTTGTAGATGACCATCCAAGGAACAATCCAGCCAAGTCTATTTCCACTTCATTCAGTGGTTTCAGATAAAAAGATTGAAATGTGAATAGCTAATGACAACAGACAACAGATGCCAAATGACTGCAATGACTCACATAACCATTTGGGTCAAATAAGCTAAATACACTGTACCTGTATAAATAAAGAAAAAATCTATAAGGCTTTAACTAGCTCCAAATTTTCTATGAAACATCTACAAGATAATTTGCTTGCAGACTTTCTGACCACTGAATTCAGAAAAACTGCAAACAAAATTCTGAAACCCACTACAATTCCCCTACCAACAAACCAAAAACAAAAACAAAGTCACAGAATTATTTTGACTTAATTATTGCATACAATTTTACGGAAAAATTTTGTTTGCAACTGAAAACTGTACATGTTTACATATTATCAGAATATAATCAGTATAATGATCTGCTTCAGTTAAAATTTTTAAGAACTAAAGTGTCTTTACTGTATCTACTCCTTGATATGTCCATATCACTACTTATGAATCCCTCTCCTATTTAGTTTTTGAAACCTGTTTTTCATACACAATGGCAATAGAAATGTAAAATAATACTGATTAAAAACAATCCATACGTCTTTGGAATTACAAAATCAACCCATTATTTCACTCTATTTACTCTGAATTTAATGTAAGTGTTGCCCTTTCCTTTTACATATTCCTCAACCAACTAGATAATTTGCAGTTCAACAGAGATCTTAAAATTATGAAAGTGGTTTAAGTATAGCAAGAAAAAGTCAAATATTACTTGTCGTAAATTAACTGAATGAAAACAAGTATTGTTGATTAATATTATAAATTTGTTTAGTTGTACCTAATTCATTTTAGCAAGTTGAAGACCTCTGTTGAATTGCAAAATTTCACATTGGTTGAGGAATAGATATACATAAAGGGCAACACTTACATTAAATGCAGCGTGATCAAACAGTTAAAGGGAGGTAATCTCTTCCTGAATAATTGAAGTCGAAATGTCTCCGACATTATACACAATACAGATTTTAATTTTTATAACAAACTTAGTATAGATTGGATGAAATCAACCTAAGGTATTATAACTTTAAAAAAAAATACTCTAAAGATGCAAAATGACATATATCTTATACTAATATAAAAATATAACCATTTTGATTTTATAGCCGAGAAATCAAAAATAATTTTTTCTCCTAATATGAAACTGATACATTTGGTAATTCAATACATTTACAACCTTATATGTTTTATGGTGATGCTGTCATATATGAAATTTACTAAAAATCTATAAAGTTTTCAAAAGCTTTGATGCAGGTATAGAATTAAAGGGGACAACAAGATAACATGTAATTTGCAAAAAAAAAAAAAAAAACTATCATGATTTTTAGCAGCAAGTTGCAATAACATATCTATAAAGCTTACTTTGGTAAATCATCTTCATATGATGACCTGTAGAAAACATTAGGTATAAACCTTCGAAGATGAAATGGAAAATCAGTTGGTATATCAAACTCTTGGTAGGCTACATTAGCAGGATGTTCTGAAATAGTTAGAAATGAAAATGAAGACTTAACATAAAATACCTTGATAAAAATTTTACAAAGTGTCATGTTTGACCAATATTTTATGGGATTTATTTAGCTGGCATGACATCTGTATGCTAAATCAAATTATTTACAAAGTTTTTTTTTGTCTGGCTTGCATAGAATAGCAGCACTTCGGGATCATTTTGTGCATCTGGTATGCAAAATAACTACAACTTGGAGATCTGCTTAAAAAGTTTTGTCTTTATCTGAAGATTTTGACAAATTTTAAGCCATTAATGTTTGAATTACACAATCAGTATGCTGTACAATTTGTTTTCTTTGTTGATTCTGACTGACTTTAATGTATGATGCTCTATTTATATTTCTGCTCTTGTTTTATAACTATTTTTTAGCTTGCTGGTTGTGAAGAACTATTTTTTCTCTGGAGAGGATATGCAAGATACTGAGGCAATGGTAATTGAACTTCATAACAAATATGTTCTGTACATTCCTATCTGCTATCTGACTTAAAATTTTGACAATAAAAATCTGGCCAAACATGGTCTAGATAATACTGAAGAACTGACTATAGGGTCTGGACCATAATTTATCTCCAGTCAAACATGGTCTAGGTAATACTGAAAAAATGACTGTAGGGTGTAGACTATAATTTATCTCTGGCCAAACATGGTCTAGGTAATACCAAAGAACTGACTTTAGGTTGTTGACTATAATTTATCTCTGGTCAAACATGTCCTAGGTAATACCTAGAACTGATATTAGGGCATTGACTATAATTTATCTCTGGTCAAACATGGTCTAGGTAAAACCTAAGAACTAACTATAGTGTGCTGACTGTAATTTATCTCTGGTCAAACATGATCTAGGTAATACTGAAGAACTGACTATAGGGTGTTGACTATAATTTATCTCTAGTCAAACATGGTCTAGGTAATACTGAAGAACTGACTATAGGGTGTTGACTAAAATTTATCTCTGGTCAAACATGGTCCAGGTAATAATGAAGAACTGACTAGAGGGTGTTGACTATAATTTATCTCTGGTCAAACATGGTCTAGGTAATACTGAAGAACTGACTTTAGGTTGTTGACTATAATTTATCTTTGGTCAAACATGGTCTAGATAACACCTAAGAACTGACTGTAGGGTGTTGACTATAATTTATCAAACATGATCTACAGTAGTCCCCCTTTTGAAAGGTCACTCTCTTGAGAGGCAATCCTCTCTTGGAATGTCCAAATAGCATTGCAATAAGTTTGCAATAATAAAATAAAAAACTAGAGTGCGTTGAATGTAAAATATCTCTGCTCAAACATAGCTTGCTTACTACCTACTGACTGTTGTAAGGACTTTACATCTACTGTATTCTTTATACACATACCACTGCAACAAAGTTTCTGTGGTATATAGTGTTTGTTCTGTGTGAAATGAAGTCTGTCTGTCCACCTGTCATGTGTGGTTTCAAGACCATAACTTTAGTTCCACTCAAACTTTAGACACCAAATTTGAAACAAGCTTGTAGTAGAAGGAACAAAGAAACCCATTTGTATTTGGGGTCAAAGGTCAGTGGCATAATACTTTTCAAATATTTCTGTTTTCATTTCTTTACCTGTTGATTGATTGTTAACATACTGTCCAACAGCTAAAGGGTTGGTTGGAAAAGGTGTTAACCATGACATATCAGCAGTTAAATATGGTCCAAGTCTATCTCTTTGACAACAAGATCTAAAAATCAAAATAAATATCATTCCTTTCAATCACGTGTTAAATCTGAGCAGAAGTTCTCCACAAATTATAACCAATTTTTCTCACTGGCAGATTAAAATCACTGAAACAGCTCTAACCAGAGGCTCACCTGAGCCTGTATCGCTCACTCAGTTATAACTGACAGAAACTGAAAAATATGACCAAGATATTGTTATGAAGACTCATGTGTTGCAGCCATCTCAGATCTTGGATGAATTGATAGATTGATTGTTGTTTAATGTTCAGTGAGCAATATTTCAGCTATATTCAGAACAAGAACAAGTTAATAAATACATATTTTTAAAGGGGAATGGGACAGACCATTGGATGGAAAATGCAGACTGCCACAGGAAAAGGAGGGTACAGTGGGTAGGGGTGGGAAATTTAGCCTTGCAACTGGCCACTTACAAACCACTCACAAAGAGCTTTGTTACAAGGGTTCTTTAACGTGCAGAGTATGGCATTCTCCCTACATGGGACCTCAGATTTTACGTCCCCATCCGACAGACGGATCTTGGATGAAAAGATGCAAACTTAGTCGAGGCCACCTTGGATTTCAGATCAGAATCAAAAACACAAACACTGTGGATGACCATCATCTTATTGTTCATGCATTATCTGAATTCAATCTGTTCAATTGTTTCTGAGAAGAGGCTGTTTGTATGTATTTCCCACAGAGTCCTATGTAAAACTATGTGTTGGAGGAACCCATCTTGAATTTCTGATTGGCACCAAAAACACAAGCTTTATGAAGGACCAACATTTGATCATTCATGCATAATACTAATTCAACCTATTCATCTGAGAAGAAGCTGCTTGTATGTATTTTCCATACAGCACTATGTTAAACTATGTCCCACGATGGCAGCCATCTTGGATTTCCAATTGCCACCAAAAATACAACCTTGGTCGAGTATAACCCAAGGAATATTTCTGCAAAGGACCAAGTTCATTGACGCTGTAGTTTCTGACAAGAAGTTCCCATAGGGTCCAATGTTAAACTATGCCCTGTGGTGGTAGCCATCTTGGATTTCGGATCTACCAAAAAAAACATAACCTTTGCAGAGGACCATCCAAGAAACATTTCAGCAAAGGACCATTTTCATTGACTCATTGGTTTATGAGAAGAAGATCCTTAGAGGTATTTGCCATAGGTCCAAATGTTAAACTATGTCATGCAGTAGCAGCCATCTTGGACTTCAGATCAATGAAAAAACATAAACTTTGCAGAGGACCAACAAAGGAACATTTTCATTGATTCAGTGGTTTCTGAGAAGAAGATCTTTAATGTATTTCCCATAGAGTCCAATGTTAAACTATATCCTGTGGTGGTGGCCATCTTAGATTTCTGACTGGCAAAAAGAACCCATAAACTTTGTAGATGACCATCCAAGGAATATTCATACTTAAGTTATGGTTCCATTGGCCATACAATTTCTGACAAGAAGATCTTTGAAATTTTAGCCAATCAGAACACATTATTGGCCATGGTGGCCATGTTGAATATCCGATTGACAAAAAAAAACTTTGTAGAGATCTATCCAAGGAGCATTCCTGCCAAATATGCTTCCAATCTGTCCAGCAGTTTCAGAGAAGAAGATTGAAATGCGAAAAGCTAACGCTGACGACAACGGATGACACACATCAGATGACAACAGACGCCAAGTGATGGCAATAGTTCACATGACCCTTAGGGTCAGACAAGCTAAAAAGTGAAAATTGTTTGATTAAAAAACCCCCAAGACAGCTGTGATATTATATTCCTTGCTGTTACCATTTCAGTGGCATATACCGGTAAATCATATAAAATAGTTTCGTTTGATAAATATAACAATAAAGAGTTTGGCACACAAAGCATGATACAGCAGCAGCAGTCAACAAGGGAAAATAATTGACCTCTTAGATCTTGAAAACTTTTAAGAGTAACTAGGTAATATACATACATTGCATATTTCTGAAAGATGTTGAAATGAGGAATTCAATTTAAAATACAAAGTTCTTACAGCTTAGAAAATTGAAAATTGGCCCCTTTGACCCTTTGTATCTTGAAATCCATAAGAAATGCATAAATCTGTTAAAACATTCATGAAAGGTCTTGGAACAAGGAATTTGATGAAAATAATTGCATAAAGGATGAAAAAATCTCATTTAGAAGTGAAATTTTTGACATTTTGGAAGTTCTGTCACTTAACTGATCTGATTTCAACTGTATGTCATTATTAACTGTGACAAAAGGCAGATCAACTTCAACTTAAGTTGTATTTTTTCATAGCCAATATATCTCAGACTACCATTTATCTTTAACAATACTAACAGAAGACAGAGTTCCGGTTATGCTCAATGAATTTTTTTCTGACTTCAGGACAATTTGACAAGGTATAATGAAAAGAAGTTATTATTATTTTTATTAAATAAAATGGGAGATAATTATCAGAAACACAGATTTTGCTTAATTTTGATCACTTTCATTAGAACACTAACAATGTGTTAAAATCACTTGAACAGAAATTTGGACAATTTTTTTTTATCATTTTCATTTACATTCAAAAAATATATCTACATGTAAAGGGAGGTAATTACATAAAAAAAAAACAAAGTAGGAGGCATGATAAGTATCTCTTCCACATCCTAAAATGAAAATGTTCACATCAAAAACATTGATTTAATTACAGTACATTAAATGCTTTCAGTGAATTTGAATGTTGTTTTTTTTCAGGGTCTTTTTTTTTGTTGCAACAAAGCCATTTCTTATATGACAATGATGTCATCATTACATAGTTGATTAGTGTTTCTGAAGAAAAATGAACAAATTTTAAGCAGCTTTTGATTACAGTAAATATAATTTGTATTATGCACCAACAAAAATATTTATCAGTAATTTTCCTTACCAAAATATACCATCTTATTAAATATTTGATTCATGAACAGTGTGGCTCATACTTATTTCTCTACAAAACTGTCTAAAAATAGCCCATTTTCAGCAGTTTGCATTTTTTTTTTTGGCCAAATGTAAGATTTCTTTTATCATACACCCCCCCTTTTAACAAGTTTTCATCACCACACAAAGAACACATCTGAATTTAAAGGGAGATAATTACCTGAACACATATTTGGACAAGTTTTTATCGTTTCCATCGATTAACACACCATCAATACATCTAAATATAAATGGATTGGCAAAACTTTGAAGCAGAATTGGATCATATGGCTGATATATTGTCCCTGAAAAACAGAACATTCCATTTATTCATTAGAAGATACATAAAAAGACTGGTCTCATTTTATTTCTGAAAAATGGTAGGGAAGGGGAGATAACTCATAATGTCATTCAAATGATGTAATATAAATATGTTTGGCGATTTGATTATTTTATTTTCATGTTTCTTCCATCTTTTCCCCAGGTATTATACATAAGATAATATTCTGAATCATTTAGTTGTGGCTTTTTCTTTCCTATATGTAAAAAAATTGTACAGAGAAAATTATACTCAAGACAGATTTAGATCTTTTCTTTGCTTCGTTTCCATAAAGCTGTTTACCAGGGAAAATACTGGATGGGTGTATGGTCAAATACCATGAAAGTACAAAATTTTGTAGGTTTAAAGAATATTATTATTGGGTGGATGTTTCTTGAATTTGTAGTTGCCAAGTTTTCATGTAATAAATATCTTATAAAAATTAAATGTACTTGTTTTCTCTTGCAAGATGCACTAGAATTTAGCAATTCAGCAATTGTGTCGTTACCAGAGTTAAAATAAATTTGATTATTTCAGTGAGAAATCATGGTATTCCACAGTCATCTATATAATAAGTGTACTAAGTAATTATTACACCATTTCATATAGATGCATATATCAACTTTAAGATTTGACAATTTAATTACTGTAAATTGTGTGTGGGTTAATTTTTATGTGAAGTATGTCTTTCTTTCATGTTGAAGAGGCCTTGTTGGCCTGGTTGCCTAGGTAGTTAGTCATCTCCACTGACAGATCTCCCATGTGTCAACACTTGGATTATGATTTAAAGCTAGACTTCAACAATATGTGCTCGACTCCAAGTTGAATTGATAAGCACTGCCAGTTTTCTTGTGGAAGGTGGGTGTTCTCATCAGGTATTCCATTAAAAACAGGATGCAAAAAAATAGCTGAAAAATTGCTAAAAATGGAGTGAAAACGCCGTTCAATCAATCAATAATTATTTTTTGTTGATTTCTATTGTTAATGCCTAATCACCTGGATACATGGATACTATTGTCCCTGGTTCAACATGACCCTGTGTAACAAACACACCAAGTCCTCCATTTAATATCAGACTAGGCTTCCTCTCAGTGACAAATCCTAAATGAGATCTCATCTTACTTAAATTCCTAATGTGAATATCATGATGATTACTTTTTGTTTGTTCCGTGTTGTTAAATATTGTAAACAGATCTGTGAAGAATCTCAGGACATGATTATCTGTTATCAACTTGTCATTCTGTCCTTTCTCAACTTTTCTTACTTTCCTGAAAAAAATCAGGATACACATTATTAGATATATGTCTTTCTTTTTGCAAGTCTTTCATACAAAAATCCATGTAGCCAAACTAGATATAAAAAATACAGAATAGGCTTAAAAGGTAGGAAAATGATAAGAAGCAAGACTGAATACTATAGAAAAACTTGTGTTCTATTCCCTTTTGTTATTTTGAGCAAGTAAAACAAGTTTCAATTGAGAAACAAGAAATTATATATGAAACACCAAACATTTATACCATTTGATGTTTTGAGTTTGCAATACATTTTGTTCTATTCTTTAGGAGTAAATGTAAACCCTTCAAATCTATGAAACAGAGGACACATCTGTTTACCTAACCAATTTATATGCAAAAAGGAACTGTATACAGATAGCTGCCAGTGTTGAATATATAAGCATACAAAACATAACAGTAAATGTTAGTCTAGTGGTTGATAAATATATTTGCATTGTGTGATTGCACAACGTCTTGTATCAGGTCAAATCTGTTATATGAGCAGTATCGTTAAGAGTCCTGAAGTGATAAGTAGTGATCCAGTTCATACATCAAACGAGACCAGACCCGAATCAGTGAGTTTTACAATAACATCAATGCTTACGATATTTTTATCTAACATTTTTGAAACAAGAAAAAATGTTAGATAAATCAAAAATGTTATCATCTTAAAGTCTTAACAAAACCCAGCTGGAACACTTTATTCTTTAATTTTATAATGTCATGTTACTTTCGCTCTCAGGGGTTCTGTAGTGTATTGTCACTTCAGGGAAAATTTTACCTAATATCTAAGGATCTGGTATCTGCAATGTGCGAATATGTATACACTATCACCACTCCATAACAAGAGCCGTTGGAATGGCAGAATATCCTCTAACTATACAATGAACACTGACTTAGTAGTCGCAAAAGTATCAACACAGATTTCATACTATCATATCTTCATGTTCCTTTTAATGACCTTATTTCGGGATAAAATTTTGACAGTACTAGTAATTTTATTAATATGATATATATCACAACCACGTTTGCAATGAAATTGTCATGATTTACTTTTTGAAAAAAAATTAGGCCACAATGACCTAATTATGCAATGCATCAACAGTGTTACAAGCATTTATGTCACAACTCTATGTTTGATAAAAAATTAGTGATCCTGTTTTAATTACTTGTGATAATTTTTTTTTTACATTTTCAAGAGGTATAACTAGGTCACAATGACCTAATTTCAGTAACCTTACAATATTTCAATAGTGTTCACAATTATAAGCATTGTGATATGTCACAACCATAATCCTACGTTTAAAAATATAAGTGTATGATACCAATTTCAGTGCGCACGACATGTGTTTCTGGAATAACCTTCATCAGGTATGCTCAAGACCAAAAATACTGGGAAGCCCACTACATAAACTGTTGGAAGCATCAAACCAAAAAAGACCTAAACAGAACAGCCAAAACCATCTAAGGTCAACTTTGCCTGAGGGAGTTGTAACCTTAGTTTTAGTACAATTT
>JAOXYI010119793.1:0-11891 GCA_028566495.1 Lithophaga antillarum | reverse complement strand
AAATTTCTAATGTTGCTTTGTATATTATATATTTCGACAAAGTAAACTTTGAATAACAAGACTTCGTACAACACATTGCGATATTTGGTATGTCAAAAAACGAGAGATGTCACATATGAAATTGTTTTATTGTAATTTAAATCGATAATATCTTACATTTTTACCGTTTACATATGTACTTATGCAATTACAATTTACGTTTGGCGATTTCACAATGAAAACTTAGTTGTACTTTCGACATTTGAAAGTTGTACAATTATATAATTTTGTCTACGAAACCCTTCCATAGATCAGTACGTTGTAAATACATTTCTTTGGGACAATTTCCAACCTGTTTTCAGATTTCAAGGTGAGGTGTTAAATCCATTTGAATACGGAACTAATATACTTCCAGTCTTTACTCGATTTGAGTATTGATCCATAGCAACACATTTTTTCTTTTTTCCGTTTTAATGTTATCTGCACGATTTTAAATGTCATCTTCACGATTCTTACTCAAAATGTCGGTATCTTATTTTCTGAAATTTCTAATGGTTCAAAATATTTGCTGAACTTTTTGCCAATGTTATAATTTGGCATGAAGCTTATTTTTAAGATGATGTCTACTGCCTTGTTGTCAAGCATCAATATTTGTCAGGCGTACTGTAACACCTCAGAAAATTCAAATTCAGTAATTTTAAAGAGTTTAACTCAGAAATGAATACTGTATATATATATTAGAGTCATGAAATCCTTTTGAGCGAACAACTTGAAATCACAAGCATTCAATATCATGACTGCGTAAGAAAGATAATCGGGGTATAACTTAAAATCTTTGATAGAACAAAATAGGGGAAAAAATCCTTCGTTGAACGTACCATCAGAATATTTTTTTAATTTTAATTCGTGTTCTTTGTCAGTGTTGAACATCTTGTTCATTTCTTGCTAGTACTCTTTCTATACTGTTACTTTATAGCAATATTCAGCTTGCGGTAAATCATCCACATCCGGTTTCCCGTGTTGGAAGCAGTGTAGCAACTGCAAATGATACAACGACGCTAAATGATACAATTTGTATCATTTATTGTCGGCATTAACAACTATTAATGGTACAAAACCGTAACTGATACAATTTTGTATCATTTAAGATTGCAGTTCCAACACTAATTGATACAGAAGTATACAAATTGCATCATTTAGTGTTGCATTTGCAGCTGCTACAAACTACGGAATTTGATACCGTTCAAGAGCAGAACACACGCTGTTGTTAAGGTCGACTACTTTTACGCAACAGCTTCATTGTCGCATGCTGTATTCGCTGTCATACCTATACATGTACGTGTAAAATTGTAAATTTATTACTTTAAAACTTTAATACATTATTTAAAGCTGAATACAAATGTATATCGATATCATTGAAAGTATGAATGACAATTTTATGCTATAAAGCGACATAAATTAATCATGATTTTTCATGTCTGCCTTTATTTTATGCTTATAATCGTGACAACAGAAATATGGTAAATTGGAAATCCCTTTTCAGAATATTAACAGTACATGAAATTCAGTCAACCACACTTTTACATGTTATATCATGATAAGTATCTTTCCAATTTACATCAATGTATATTTCAATTATTTCCTTTCCTTTTTTTAGTAATAATGTCACGCTCTGTTATGATATTTCAATGCATGCGATATTGATCAAGCGCAGGGATGATGACAGTACACAATTGTTTGAGAATCCCAATGTGTATCGTAAACAGAATATATGACATAGATTCCATTAATAATAATGAAGTAATTCTACATGACATGGCTTTTAACACAATGGAGTAAAGTCTGAAAAAAAAAATATATATTTTTAAATTATTTTGTTCGTAAATAGGAATTTACCGTTTAAAATACACGTCCTGTTATCAATCTTTGTATAGCATTACGGACTAATAATATTAAATTCATCAATAATTCAAAACTGCTTAGGGTATGAAATGTCATTTTTCCAATTAGTAAATTTGCGGCATGATACATAATAAACATGGGACATGTCATATAATAACGATGATTTCGGTGAGAGCGATTGATAAGTTCTTGCGTTCTAATGGATGCGTTGAAATTAGTTTCTACGATTGGTAATCATTCTACGTTCGGAAATTCTGGACCAGAAATTCATATAGAGGATGAAGGGGTGAGTTTTACTTGTTTGTTTGAACCCTTCTTTCAATTCTTTTTTTTTCAAGTTTTAGGTCATCACTTTACATCTTTTATGTACGCGTTATGATTTGATGAAGCTGTGCGTCAAGCACTTTAGTCGCGTCATGTATAGAAAATTAATGTAATAGCAACAACGAAATTGGCCGCGCGAAAAGCCAAAATATCTTTTTATTTGGACCAGATACTATAAATTGTTATACATCATTGAAAATCTAATTGTTTGCCTGTTCTGAATTTCAAGTTGAAATTCTGAATTTACTTAAAATAGAAAATTTCCGCATAGGCCATAATGCTAATTCTGAACAACCTTTAGGAAAAACCGAATTGTAAGTCATGAATAGCCTATTTTTTTTTACTATTATTTAAATTTTAATCAGATATTCGGTGTGATTTTGTTAAGGAAGAAAGATCTATCAAACTAATATGAATATCAAAATATTCTTGAAATAAACTTAAAAGCTTGCCTTTGAAAGAAGAAAATAGGCTTCTTGACAGTCAAAATTCTTTAGTCAGAAAAAATAACATGGAGGGGTAATGGGAAATTTTTTTATTTCAAGTAAACACAGAATTTCAACTTGAAATTTAGAATAGGCAAAAAATTAGATTTTCAACGATATATAACAATCTATATTACTTGCTGCAAGTAAAATGATATTTTCGATTTTCTTGTGGCGAATTTCATTGTTCCTACTTAGTTTACATTTTGTTTCAGTCAAAAGTGCCTTTACTGTTCGCCTGGAACAGAGTTTTGGTTGAACCAAAACCTGCCTCTGTTGAATGGACTTGATGAAAAATACATTTAATTGTTAATCAGATATAATTTTCTTAATTGATAAAATGGAAAATTTATGAAGAAACTAGCCAAATAATTATGCCAGATCAAAAATTATTATACAGTCGACTCTCATAATGTTGAACTCAAAGGAACCAGTCAAATTTTTGGGAGTAAATTTACATAGATTCTACTGTAGATGGTCGAGTTACCCGAATTTGTGTTCGAGATAACCAGAGTTGACAGTATAGGTTATGGGAAATACAATATTTTTATGTGATGATTTTTTTTTCAGTTATATCAGTAATATATTTGTAAAGATTACATGAAATTTCTTCGATGGTTATAAAAAAATACAAAATGTTAGTGCATTATCATACATCTGTTTATCAACCTCCCTAAATAGAACCTCATTATAACTAAACTGCTTTTAATATTTTGATGGAAAAATAACAACAAAATTGTGTGCAAATTACCGTGTGTTTTTGTTGTTACTGTAAAAATGTTTTTCACTGTAATCTTTTACGACAGTGTCAAGTGCAGCATGGGTTACGCTTCGGTGACCTTTGTTTACCCATATGACCAATGGACTGTTCCAATATAAACCGATGACCCATTTCTTATTTACTACACTGAGGGTTAAAATTTTGTCAAGAAGTACAAGTCTTTATTTCCGGATTTTATTATCTAGTTTTGAAAAACATGTGATTGATGTATGTGTGTATTGAATATTGACATTGTCATTGTTTGTGTATCGCTGACTGTCGTTGAAATTAATTATTGCTTTTTTCTGAGAGTGTGACACAATCATCTTACCAATGCTGAGTTACAGAAGTTGATCAGCAATAAATAAAAAATGGCATCACCTGGGGATCGTAATCTCTATCTGACAAGACAGACATCTCTGAGAAGATCAAAACGTAAATCTGCTGGATTTTCAGGTCGTAAGTAAATCGTTTGTTTTCACGGTTGAAAAGAATAGGAACGTGTGTAATAATTTTATCAATGAGAAATTTGCCGCCTTTGTGTCCGTCATATGTAACGATTTTGTTTATTTTTATCTTCAGATCAACAGATTATAGTGTGATAGAATTAATTTATAATTGGTTAATCTGATTAAAAATAACAGCATTATTTAACACTGGTTTAAAGTCTTCATGAAATACACACATTGTGTCATTGTAGTAAGCACATGGCAAATGAATTTCTGGTATTTCTAGAATGTAACAATTTTAGAACCCCATCCTTATAATGTCCCCTTTTTATATTGGAGATTACAATGTACATCTTATCTGTAATACATGTAAATCAAGGAAAAAAGTGATACAGTTAAATTTTGTTTCCTGTCCAGGTTTCCTGTATTGTCCCACAGAAGTAAAGACTGTTGTAAAACATACATATAGTAGATTACTTGTTTTATCTTCCAAGTAGATTATGCTTCAGAACTTAATGTGTCTCCTTTGTCATCCTGGCTTCAAAACTTGTAAATATTTTCCATAATGGTGTGAAAATTACATCAGATTTTTTAGTAAGAAAAATCCAATACTGTCATCACTATTTGAATATGCTCTTTAAGTTTGAGGCTACATAGACCTCACTTTCAGATGTATTGAAATTTTCATGTTATGTGCATTCATTCATAAACAGAACACACAACATAGCATTTAAATTCATATTTTAACCAGACTATGGCCCAGACAGTTACTATATTGTTATAGAAATATGGAAAAATCAATATAAAAAGTAACAGTGTTGTAGTTATATATAAATATCAAATTTAAAAAGGGAAAGGATTTCAAAATTATGATGAATTTCTGAAGTTTTAATGTCCTATTTTTTTCTTGCAAAAATGAACAAAAATTATGTAATATGTTGATGATTTACACTGCAAAACAGACCTTACACAATTTCCCATAACCCAAGAAACATTAACTAATATAAATATTCCCAATAAATGTCATCTTTAGAAAAGTATATATACGGTTTGACCATAGATGAATAAATCCAAAGGGGTCAGACTCCTTTCTATAAACCCATTGGGGTTTGACTTTTTTCTACAACATGCCAAAGGAGCATTCTTTTTCAGTGTTATTTTGTAATAGGTAAATATTGTTTTACAATAAAAAAAAATAGGTAAATGCAGCAATACAAAATTTAAAAAAAAGGACTGGAGTAGTTGCAGTAAAGGTCTTAAAATATGTAATAGTCCACATTCCAAAACAAAAAGTTTGTAATATTTATTTTTTTAGGAAATAGGCTAGATTTTCTTATTATTTGTTTCTAACACACAAGCTGTTGCAAAAAGAATAAAGTCCTTAAAAATTAAGGAAATACATGTATACATATGAAGCACAAATTTATGAGGTCAGTGTGATAAAAATATAGACTGTTGTTACATTTTTATACATGAAAGTTGCAAATTGCTGTTAATTGTAAATTTCTCTGAAATTGAGGGACAAATAAATACCGTACCTACAGTCCTTTTGCACACAATAAACATCGCTGTCCATTGGACATGTTCTGCAGTTATTTTCTGCTTCTGTGTTTACATGATTTCTTAGAATTTCTTACTTGATCATGTGCTCTTTCCTCTCCCTTCAAAAGGTCTAGATTTATCATTCACTAATTTACAGTATACCTTGATATGAAGGTGGGTCACAGCTGGTTTGTCAAAAAGGTCATGTAGCCAAAAAATATGAAATAATAATTCATAAAGGTCTCAGGACTTATTGTTACTTGACATAGCATTTTAAATTATTTTACATGCTGCATTATGTATCTAGTAGTGACACATAGTTTGGATTATAGGGGGTTATATTGAATACACATGACTTTTAACTGTTGTAAGGGATAACTGTACTAATTTTAAGAGAGAGTTTATGTGTTTAGCAGAAATTAATACTGTAATTCAGGAAGTCTCACTACCCTACAAAATTTAGTAACTTCCTAACCCTTACATAGCAAGTCCATGTGTCAGAGAAAATCACTCATTTGAGTGTTTTTAAATTTGTGAATCTGAAAACCGTGATACATTGTAAGATCTCTTCATGAATTTGTTCAGGTTCATGCTTGCAGTAGAAGTTTTGTTGAATAAAAAGCAACTGTTGATGATTTCTTACATATCATGATCAACAAATGCAGAAGTATATTGTCAGAATTTATTCAGGAAAAAAAATATGCATGCTTTAAACCAATGCTCCTGGATAAGGACAGCAGCATTATCCTATAGATTTTTTATTTTCACTCCAAACAGAGGCCATTAAATTGACTTTACTACCCCCTACTGTATAACAGAGAGTAGATGATTGTATATGGCTTTATAATAGATGTTGGTCCTGGATAGGTTGTCAAGACTGATATCAATTTATTGTACTATTGATGATGTATATAAATAAACACTTATTTCATCAATAATCAGTCACAGAACTAATCATAGTGTTTACTCATACACAAGCTTTATCTGTCTGTTAGTGATTAATATCATTAAGCTACTAAGGATAGGAAAGAGCTTGCTTAGTATATTGGACTCATGCATTTGTCATTTTCTGCAGGATCTTCATTTTGTTCCTTTGAGATTTTTGATATTTGCACATTTAGTAATTTGAGTATAGTGGAATGTTTTTCTCATCAGAAGCTCATATGTATAAAATTAATTTACCATTTTGTGGCACAAAATATATTTTTATGTCTTTTGAAGTTGCCTTCTTTCATTCACACAAACTGTATGGTTGGAATTTATTGAAACATAGATTTTTCAGTCTTGTATTCAGTGACATGTACCTCATATATCTATACTCATAAACAAAACTTATTACTTACCTTGCTTATTGTATAGTTTATAGTGTCATCTTTTTTAATACAGTGAAAATGTATTCAAGTTACATGTACTTCTTTCTTACTAAAGTGCAAATGTGGTTTTAGGTTTTCTTTTTCACTACTACAGTACACAGTTCAAATGTATTCAAGTTACCTCTTTACTGACTACAGTGCAAATGTTTTAAGTTTCATATTCTTACAAACTGCCTTGGTGGTGTAATGGTTAGCGTGCTTGCCTCCACTGCAGAAGGTTGTGGGTTTGATCCCCAGCTGGGTCAAACCAAATTCATTAAAATTGGTATTTGCTGCTTCTCTGCTAAGCATGCAGCAGTAAGGAAAATGAGCAAAGACTTGTCTGCTCAGAGTCTGAATAATGTGTCAGAGTAAGATGACATATCTTCCAGCAGACTGTTACTTCAGTGAGCTAGCACTGTAAAAATCCACCACTGCATGTTGGTCTACTACAAAGCAGGATTCATAAATCTGTATCATACTAATATGTTCTCATCCTGAATATGATTGAAAGATTACCCAGTGGACATGAAGCATCCATCCATATGCTGATATTTCTAGTTCACCATTATGACGTAGAGGAAATCTTTATTACCTAACTTTGCTTATTGTCGATATACAGTGAAAGACAAAAAACAAAAAACTTTCTACTAGATGTACTGATTACATGTAATATATTCTTTGTTTATGTTTCTCAACATGAAGAAAAATTCTGCAATACTTTCACTTATGCCCATGTTTCCCATTTTGGAGGAATGATGTACTTGCTGCTTTAATTTACTGTAAAAAGTTCCTCATTACATAGTAGAGGAAAACTTTCTAACATGCATATGATTACATGTAGCTTACTGGTATATTCAACCTTTTAATGAGGAGGGAAAACTTTGTACCCAGTAGAGAAGAAATTTGCCACAATTACAGTAATGTTCCGTATTGTGTAGTAGAGGAAAAGTTGTATCCCAAACTTTATCACATAATCCTGAATTTGAAGAGGATGAAAAATTTTATACTGTACATACATATACCATATGCTCCCCATTTCCTGTATAGTCTGTTTTAGTTGTATACTCTGTTTGGCAATTTGATATAAAGTCTTGGGTAAAAATGAACTGGATAAAAATTCAAGTTCAGTGTGTCACTATGACCTACATTTCCATTTTCACTGATGAATATTATACAGTGATCACCATTAACATTTATATGACCAAAATACTGAAACTTTGAATACTGGGTGGTAATAGGAAAATATCTACATTTTACAGTTGTATAACCTTGATTGCATTTGATTTCTCATTTAATCATTGCAATAAATGTTTATATTGGAGCAATATACATATATCCATTTGTTGTTCTGAGCAAGCATTGCTGTGATATTTTGCAAAATGTTAAATGATTAATCATGATTTACTGGTACTTTGAAGATTTATTTTGGTGGAATCTCCTTATCAGTCAAATTATGAATTGAAGGTTCAGTGTCAGAAGATATTTCTTCAGAATCTTTGAGTCAGATTAATGTACCTAATGATCAGCTTTGGTGCATTTCCTGTGAAGAGATAAGAAAAGATTTAAATTCTGAAATAAACTTAATGCCCTGGAAATTTAGGATAGTTTATATATAAATCTTCACACATTTGTATTTACTGGTAAGATTATTTCTTTAATGTCAAAACGTGTTCTGTAAAGTTCCTGGTTACTCATGAGATATTCTGTATCCCAGCTGGTTACTGCTTTTATGGTGTAATGGTTAGTCTCACCTGAATCCTGGTCGGGTGAAACCAAAGACTGTGTAAAACTGGAAGTTACTACTTCTATCTAATCCTCCACAGTATTCACAGTATTCAGGTAGCAGAGCAAGGACTCTTTATCTGGCAGTTAGACTAATGTGGCCCATTTTGACATATATTTGATGACATGTCTGCTGTGAGCTGTTGCATTAGTGAGCTAGCAGTATAAAAATCCAGCTGAACAACCTTGTCTGTTACAAGCAGACATCAAAATATACAATGTTCCATATTTGTTCTTGCCATAACATATCTGAAAATTACCACCATATTTGCTAAATTAAGTGCACAGGGTGTGTTATTGGTAATGGCCATTGTTTTTCAGTAGTGATGAATAATGGTGTGACTGTAAAGAGGACAGGTAAACCTGGTTTCTCTGATGTTACCTGCAGTCACCTTTGAAAGAGAGCATGGTTATTCTTTTTCTTGTTTTCAGTTTACACTGGTGTTAAGACTGTGTATATGGTACTGATCTTTGTTCTGTCTTTACAGAAAAACTCATTTTAAAAGTGTTATTACATGTAAATGTAGTCAATCTGAATAAGAAAAACTATGTTTTGGCTGAAGTTTACATGTAAGGAGTTTGATAAAAATGAATATGAATGATTTCCAGCTTCTGTGGTACAGTCTGGTAGCTTTGTTAGCACATTACAGTATAGATAGGATATTAATCAAAAGGATAAATTATGGGTGATGACAGATGGAATATTATGTTAAAGAGTTTGGTTAGTTCAGGTGTTGCTTTGAGTGACAGCTGGTTTCTTAATGAAATGCACTTTTTCAATCACTATGAAATTGAAAGAAAATATTGATTTGTAAAGAACATCCTTTACACAGTCAGATTCAAAACTGAAAGAAAGAAACTTGTGGTTGATGCAGATTGTGGTTTTGTAGATCTGGGAAAATGGGAAACCAAGAGTAACCTTTGTTGGAGGTAGTGGTTTTCATAAAAAAAGTACATGTATGATATTAACAAAAGAAGCTGTGGGAAAATTAAGCCAAGAATCACCTTTGTTGAATGTAGTGGTTTTTCATGAAATTAACAGAAATTAATGAAAAAGTGCTTTGTAATCCACATGTTTTTTAAAGGTATACTTAAAACCAGAATGCAGTATGTAATAAATCTTTTTCTTCCCTACTAAACATAATATAAATACATTTTTTGTGGCTTTCTTTGTAAGAGGAGAATTTGTTCTATCCTTTGACTTCTATTTTATCTTCAAGCCAACTACATTCATTAACTATTTACACCATTTTTAATTGCTGTATCAAAGGTTTACAGGATACAAATAAAAACTAAAAGTAACATTGTTCTAAGTGCCAATACATGTAATTTTATTTTGTTTCATTTTATTTTGTACTTGAGGAAAGGATTTCATAAAGCACTTGAAATGAAGTGTGTATAATGAATTAGTTTTATTCTGGTGTTGGCCATGAGTCGAGGAACAGTGAAAAGAGTTTGCTGTAAGTAATGCATGCTATTTATTTTTGTGTAAAGTTCAGAACTTTTTTCAAATCTTAAGATATACTTGTAAATATCCTCTGTTCAGGTTTAACATTCATTTGTATCCTTTGTAGAACAAATTGACTTTTGTTTTCGTTTTGGAGAAAGTTTTAAATGAGGAAGGAAAACTGCTGTAGAAAGATACATGTATGTCGAGTAAACCTCATCAGTATTTTTGTTAAATGCTGGGCAGAGGATCTATTTTCAAATGTTGAAAAATGGTAATAAAAACTTTAAGTAGGCAGAATTAGGGTAGGAAGGGTTACTGGAAACACAGATTTTTTTTTGGCCTTAATGTTTAAATCACTGTTTATAGATTTGTACATGCATCAGTACAAGGTTTGTGGGCTTGTCAGTTCATCTCCATTTTTGGACAGTTTGCACCAATATATTTTGAAAAATTACATGTGTGATCCTGTAAACAACAGGTAAACATGAATATGAAAGATATGTTGGTTTAATGTACAACTCTTATAAATGAAGAATGTAAAATGTCATTTGAGCTGACCATTATCATATGCGCTGTAAACATGGGGCAATTTCAAGTGCAAGTCAAGTAAACATAAATGTTTAACTTTGAACAGCGTCATAAAATACTTGCAACTTTGATCATTTTTAGAGGCCTTAAAGTAATTGCTCTGTCTGTCCATCCATCCCTGTGCCCATCCATGCATCCATTACAAATTCACAAATCGTGTCTGGCATATAACTTTTTGAACTATTTGAAGGATATTGATAAAATTTTACATTACATGACTGTTATCCCCTACCAGATTATATCAAAATATTTGTGTCCAGTCCATGACTTGAACCATTTATTAGATATCTTCATGAAACAATTTATGACATGCATTACCAGTAGACAGTGTAGCACAAATAAAGTTGAAGTTTTTGCCCTCAAGGTCAAATATCAGCCACTATTCTCATGTGGATTTTTGTATACTCAGTATAATTTTTGAATAAATTGCATGATATATTTGATATTTTGTAGTTGGTACTCATCACCACAGGAAGTATCATTTCCAAACCCCCACATCAGTCTTCAAAGTCAAGGTCACAATCTATGGTCAAATATTAATATACATATATGGTATTAGTCTACTTCATATCTTTTCAACCAGTTATGAAGTCATCATCAGTTATTGACTCAATATGATTTGTTGTGAATATAGTATAGGTCTTTTCCATCAAGGTTAAGATCACCAACTACAGTTATATGTCAAACACTATTATCAGATTCATTATGTATTAACCCTATATGGTCTTAAAACATTGACACAATACACATTGATACTAGCTGATATATCAGAATTAAAGTTGGGGTTTTTACTGTCAAGATCATGATGACCAATTTGGATGAAATATCAACTACTATTCAGATATGCATTTTTATGTCCAGAGCATAAAATTCAAGCGAGTTGTAGGATATAGTTGACACTTGGCATGATTATTATTGACCGCTATTGGGTGTGTCATTTTTAATCCTTCAAGGTGAAGGTCATAGCCAAAATTCAGGTATCAAGTGCACCGTACATTGTGGGGATCCTCTTTGATACTCCCATCACTTAATATCTAGTTTTAAGTGTTTTTCACAGCAGGTATGCTGTGTAATTGAAGGGTTCGATTCAGAGATTCTTTTGGGGACTATTGGAGTACCCTCAGCATCTGCGTGTGCGTCCGCGTCTGTGTCCAGTTCTCAGAAACTAAAAGACCTACAACAATATTTCTTGGTATGCAGATGCACCAGGGCATGGCCCACCACCTCACAAAAATTTGAGGTCACATGACCCATATTTCATGGATGAATGGCTTT
>JAOXYI010119684.1:0-11891 GCA_028566495.1 Lithophaga antillarum | reverse complement strand
ACCATGTGACATAGTTTAACATAGGACCCTATGGGAAAATATGAAAAAATCTTCTCCTCTGAAACTGTCAAGCCAATGTAACAAACATGACAGGAATGGTCCTTGGGTGGTCCCTTTTCAAAATTGTGTCCGATGACCCCGACCTCAATCCAAATTGGTCACCAACGTGGGACATAGTTTAACATAGGACCCTATGGGAAAAATGTAAAAAAAAATCCTGTTCTCTGAAACTGTCGAGCCAATTTAAACCAAACATGTCAGGAATGGTCCTTGGGTGGTCCCTTTTCAAATTTGTGTCCGGTGACCCCAACCTCAATTCAAGATGGCCGCCACCATGGGACATAGTTTAACATAGGACCCTATGGGAAAAATGTAAAAAAAATCATGTCCTCTGAAATTGTCAAGCCAATTTAAACCAGACATGACAGGAATGGTCCTTGGGTAGATCCTTTTCAAAATTGTGTCTGATGACCCCCGATCTCAATCCAAGATGGCCGCCACTGTGGGACATAGTTTAACATAGGACTCTATGGGAAAAATATAAAAAAATCTTGTCCTCTGAAACTGTTGAGCCAATTTAAACCTAACACGACAGAAATGGTTCTTGGGTGGTGTCTTTTCAAAATTGTGTCCATTGACCGTGTCCTCCATCCAAGATGGCCACCAATGTGGGACATTGTTTAACATAGGACCCTATGGGAAAAATATATAAAATCTTCTCCTCTGAAACCATGAAGCCAATTTAAACCAAAGATGACATGAATGGTCCTTGGATGGTCCCAGCATCCAAGATGGTTGCTGTTACTTAAAATAGAAAATATTATAAATAGCGAATATGGCTTAGTTTGTCCGCAGAATGAAATCAAGTTTGAAATGTAAATGCATGGTAAAAGTGTACATGTTGTTAAACATGTATTATGGCTTTTTATGAGAAATTTTCCATTTTGCCAATTGTTGTTGAATGGGCAAATTAAGCATAGTTTGACTAAAATCCACTTAAAAAATCAACTCTTCTGAAGCTACTCCACACAAATGAATCAAACTTTGGTGGAATTGTCCTCGAGTGGTCCCTTTCAGATTTTTGTCCAATGACCCCCGCCCAACATCCAAGATGACAGTCATTAGTAAATATCAAATATATGGAAATCTCTTTCAAGAACCATCGAGTCAAATCAAATACAAACCTGAAGCCACTAGGAAGCCAGATGAGCGATACAGGCTCACTCGGGTGAGCATCTAGTTTTCAAGGTCTATTGACTTAGTTTATTTTACGTTAAGTTTTCGTGACTGTAGATATATTACCCATAACTTCATATCCAAGCATTTATCCTGGGGTGTACATGTTAGCCAGATATGTGTCACCTGACCTTGACCTCATTTTCATGATCCACTGATGGCGCAGTTTGCATTAAGTTTTCGTAATTAGATCAGTTTCATATAACTGTAAATGCTAGATCACCCATATCTGGTCCATGCCTTCATCCTGGAGTTTACCTGTCTGCCAAATACCTGTCACCTGACCTTAAACTCATTTTGGCAGTCAATTGACTTCTTTTATTAGCTCACCTGAACCGAAGGGTCGAATAAACTTTTGCCATCACCTGACATCCGTCGTCGTCTGTCGTTAGCTTTTCATTAAAAAAAATGTCCTCTGAAACTACTGAGATAATTTGGTTACCAAAGCCTCTGATTGGTCGAAAATAATAATCTATTACTCCCAAGGGGAATGAAGCCAAATATGGTAGAAATAGTTCTTGTTTTTGTTTTTGTTTTTTTTTCAAATTTATATCCGATGGCTTGGTCCGATACCTAGCCGTGGCCGTTTATGCAAGTTAGCCATAATGTAGAAGTAGATTCATTGTAAAATCTTAAAACTACTGGAATGTGGTAGAAGTTGTATTTCAAAGTTATATCCGGTCATATAGAATTTATGCAAATTAGCCGTAATTCACAGTAAATTCAATGGTTTTTTTCTGCTTGTCTTAAGAACCTGTGTGCCAAATGGGACCAAACGTAGCTATACCGGCGAAAAGTGCTAACCAAGTGTTGTTACTTTTCGGGGTGGTTGGAAATCCAAGATGGCCGCTAGGGACTATAATGGGTTCTGGCTGGCTGCAATTTCATAAAATGTTTTGTCAGAAACTGCAGGGCTGATGGAAATCAATCTTTGTCATGAATTATTCTTGTAAGTTCCTGACCAAGTGTTGTTGCATTTTGGCCGATCGAAAATCCAAGACAGACGGCACCGAGGAACATAGTTTAACATAGGACCCTATGAGAAACATACATTGATTCCATATTGGTGCAGAACCACTGCACCAATATGGAATCAACTTTGCAGAAAAGCTATTAGAAGGGTCCTGACCAAATGTTGTACATTTTGGGACAGTTGGAAATCCAACATGACCCTCAGGGAACATAATGCTGTTGATTGACCGAAATTTCTAAAATAATTTTATCTGGCTGATAGAATTTAAACTTTTGATGATTAATCCTGACCAATTATTTTTATCGAAAATCCAAGAAGGTCGCCACCGGGAGAACATATGTTAACACAGGGCCTGTGGGGAAATATGCTGAAAAGATCTCACGCCGTTCTGAACCGCTGCGCCAAGTGGAATCAAACTTGGCAGAAATGTTGCTTAGGATATCCTGACCAATCATTGTTACATTTTGGTGCTGTTGGAAATAGAAAATGGCTGTCAGAGGCATAATGGGGTCAGATCGGCTTAAGTTTCTGAAATCTTCTTGTCAGATACTACAGTGCTGATAGAATTTAAATTTTTTATAATTATTCCGTGCAAGGTCCTGAGGAATTGTTGTTAGTTTTAGATAAATCAAGAATCCAAGATAGTCGCTACCAAGGAAAATACATGTAGTTTAACGTAGGACCCATATTATATTGAGGTTCAAATTTATACAGATGAAGTTTTCAGTACCCATTAAGTCCAAACCTTTGAGATTTAAAAGTTGAACATAGGCTTAAATGTAGGAATCTTTCAAAAATCTAGGTGAAGAAAATAAACAACAATAAAAATATAGTTATACTGGCAAGAATCACCATTCAGGTTTATGCAAATAAAGGCCCGAGGGTTCCTGAGGCTTTGAATTGTTTTCTTTTTTTCTTTTTTTTTCTTAAGTAGCAGCAATCTATTAAATTTCTTCTAATGGGGTAGTTAAAGATCGGGAGAGCGAAAAATGCTCAGGTGAGCGTCTAGTTTTGTGTCAAGTTTTTGTAATCATCAACTGCATATGTCTGAACTAGAGTCTACATTTCAGCCAGAGACATGACACCTGATCTTTACATCCTTTTCATGATTCATCAGTTTTGTTAAGTTTGTGTTTCCCAGTGTGGAGGTAGGCGCACATAACAGAAGAATCATATTTGGTCCACACGTTCATCAAGGGATGTGTATGTCAGCTTAACATGATCTTCAGCTGATTTTTACGGTCCAGCGACTTTGTTAAATTTCCGCCCAGTTTTTTGTGATTAGCTCCACTTGTAAATAACCACACATCACAGAGCAATCATATTTGGTCCAAACATCACATAGCAATCATATTTGGTCCAAACATCACAGAGCAAGTATATTTGGTCCAAACATTTGTCAGGGGACAGTAGAATACCAATAAGTGATAGAAATTCAAAGTCTGGACATAACAAGTCTCTCTGTGTCAATTTCCTGGAATAAGTCTATATATGAAGCTGATTTGTTCGTGCCTATTGTGCCCTTTATTTTAAGTTCACTAGGATAAATAAGATGCAAGTGGTCACTAAAACTGAGATTACTGAGTTACAAAATATCATCTATACACCGAAAAGTGAACCAACTTCTTTTTATTCTTACTAAGAAGGCCTGGAAAAACTCAGCTTCATACGAGTAAAGAAATAATTCGGAAAACAGAAGCGCGCAATTCGTGCCCAGTGGAATGCCAGTTGTTTGTTGGAAAGCTCGCCCATCGAATTCGACAAATATACTGTTGATTAAGAAGTCAAGCATTTTGACTACACTGTATTTCAGTTTTCGTGTTCTTATTTTTAGAATCGGAGTGGCTCCTATCAAAATATATTTCTCTATTCAAAACTATGCAGGTGTACCTGTGTGCACCTAAATGTACATGTCAGCGGCCTTGACATCATTTTCACTGTCCACTGACTTTGAAATTGGTTGTTATTTGAACTTGGCCTAAGTACTAGAAAGCTTCATTCAAAATTGATCTAGCAATAAAAGCACTACTTATTCGAAAATATCCATTTTCCAAAATTCTATTATTTTGATAAAAACAAATTTTTATCACAAAATTACTTCTGAACTTGGCTGTTACTCTATGGCGATATGAATATTGGAAATAGAAAGGCACCACAAAATTTTTTATTCAAACTTGACCAGAGTATTGGTGAAAGAAAGCTGCTACGAAATTTTAAGAAAACTTAACAAGGGAACACGGTATTACGATAAACCGATGAACGGATAAAAAACACATATTCTCGCTACTTTACAGTGTTGGGTGTAGCAATGTCGGTGAGATTCAGCGTCCAAAAGGCTTATTGAGGTATTACTGTGGTCATGTATCGTTAGCTATTCACATTTCATTTTTCTTCTATGAAACCATTTGGCAGATTGGAATCAAATTTAGCAGATATATTTCTTGGATGGACCTCTATAAAGTTTGTGTCTTTGTACCGATCTGAAATTCAACATGACCACCTCAGCCAAAATGTGCTCTGACTGGCTGAAATTTAAAATATCTTGTCAGAAACCACACGGACGATGGAACCTTAAAGTTGTAGTGATGTTCTTTGGATAGTCCTACAATATTTGTGTTTTTCGTGCCGATCGAAAATCCAAGATGACCGCCATCGCAAGATATAGCTTAATATAGGTTTCTATTGGAAAAACATTTTAAGATCGTCTTCTCAGAAACCATTGAGAATTAAACCAGAGATGTTTATGAATAATCATTGGATAATCCTTTTACAAAGTCTGTGTTTGTTAATGCCAATCCGAGATCCAGGATGGCTGCCACCACAGGACGTATTTTAAGATAGAACCCAATGAGAAATATATGCGAAGATCGTCTCTGAAACCATAGACAATAAAACCAGAACTGTTTATAACTGATCTTTAGGTAGTCCTTTACAATGTTTGTGTCATTATGCAGATGTAGCCGCTAGAGAATATATTTTAATATAGGATTCCAAAGGAATCTTTTTTCTCAGAAACAGCAGACAATTAAACCAGAACTGTTATAAATAATCAATGGATGGTCCTTTACAAAGTTTATGTTTTTAATATAAATTCAAATCCAATATATATGACCGCAACTGCAGGACACAGTTGGACTCTATTAGAATGAATAAACTAGTAGATAACAGGAAGACCCATAATGAAGTACATCACGATAAATTACCCAACCACTCCCCCTCCCTCCCCCACAAAAAGAACAAACACACTGGATTGCCTTTTACAAACTTTTTGTCTTGTAGGACAGTGCTACAAGAGACTCGAAAAGAAAATTTTCTAGGGCATATTTTTCAACGTCTAATGATTTATTCCTTTACTATTTTATAATCTTGAACTTTATGCATTCGAATGGACAGTGGGCTGTTAAATTTTTTAAAAAATTTTACAAATTCATTGATAATGACAAATAATGATGATATTTTCCCATAAAATTATTATTATGACGAAAGTTTTTAATTTCGTTTTAGTAAATGTTATTTTGATTTCACACTTCGTGAATCTTTTGTCCCAAAGTGACGAAAATTGAAGTGAATTTGTAAACGCGCGAGAGATAAAAAAAAAAGAAAGAAAAGAAATACAGTAGGATACGATTATTCGTCCTTCTTGTAGCACATCAGTAGTGGTATATGAATTAGATTATAATTACAACAATAAAGCTTTTTTCCTGTTTGTTTGTTTTTGTTTTAAACGAAAACGAAAAGTAAACAGAAAAAAACATCAACCTAGTACATTCAAGTTACATTATTTTTGTATCAGATTTGATCATTTATGTAAATAACACAAAACTTCATTTAAAAGCATTAGCATTCTGAAAATTTGGTATGATTTTCCTCGGAAGACTTCGTCAGTATTTATTTACTAATACTTTTTCCAAATATAATATCAATAAATGTTTTAGGTTCATTATCTTTGAGTTGTTATAATTATTTCTTAGAATCAGTAAGATTCGACATTTATAGGTATTTTGGGTGATATATGTTTGAATGTTTCGGAGGTTAAATATATGATAAGTATATATTTCTGCTGTTAGGCTACGTTTCTTCTTTCGTTGATGAGCTAATCTTTTCGTCGCAGTAACTTTTCATTTTAATAGCTCTGGTATATTCTGCTTTCGTATTGATTGCAATAGCACATCCGAAAGCTTCCGAGCCCGCTTTCCAGTCTCCTACTGCCATATAGCTGTACCCAAGTAAAGCATATGTACGTGGTATCTTGATTTCATCGGCGTGCTGCTTAAATTTACTTAATAAGGGCAGTGTACTTCCATCTGTGGTGTCCTTCTTTCTTACTAGGCAATCCATTTTTAGATAATATGCAAGTGATAAAGATGGTGCAGAGAAACTGTTGTGTTCGACAACCTCGTACTGGAGCATGTCGTCCAAAGTCATTATCTCATTAGCATCATATATGTTGGCAAATTGGTCATTGTTAGCGTCAATTACTTTGTCTAGCCACATAATAGCATCATCCAGTCGGTTTTGTTTGATAAGGAACAGGGCATAATCGCAGTATCCTCCAGATACCCCTTGTCTGGAAAATCGAGACAAAAATGCTGCATCAGCTTTCGTGACATATTCCTTGTGTTGTTTCGATTCTTGCGGAAATCGGTAGGAGGCTGCGTGATACATACAAGCAAGATTGTCCGTAAAACAATCAAAGTCAGGATCTCCTTCATGTAACGCAATTACTTGTTCCAAAAAAGCTACTGAAATTCTGCCGTCAGTCAGATGATTCGCAATGTTCCAAAAACAAAATTCGGCTAGTGTTTCCTCTGTCATCTTACATTTTACCAAAAGAGAATGTAAATCAGTGGCCACATAGACAGCTTCCTCATTTTTCCTTTCTTCAAGCTGTGTCGTAAGAATCTTGAATGTAGTTGGTACAAAAGCTTCGAGAACGGTACAGTTGATGTCATCGTGTTTCAAATACAAGTTGATATCCGAAGTTATTGGTTCCATTAACTTTTTAAAGGAGTACTGAACGCTAGCTTTACCAATAAGTTTGTCGTCTGTAAATTCAAGGACATGGAAGATGGGGTTAGTTCGTATGTCTGTTAAGGCCTTGGAAAGGCTCTCTATCTCCTCACCTGAAAAATAGTCAAATAGGTTGTTTTCTGGAACAAAATAACTGGGCAATCTTTTGTTCTTTATGCACTCAATAAGTAAGTCTAACATGAAGAAAATACATGTTCCAATATTTTCAGTCCACGCTGACAGAGGAATTTGTTCGCATGCATGTAGAAATATTGTTTTAAGATGATACGAAGTGATGCTTCCCAATTTTTTCAACACCTGATGGTACAACACTTTAACGAAAACGTAAACTAGTCGTTGATGATCTGTTATAGCTTCTCGAGCTATTCTGCATTCTGTTGCCGCAAATGAAATCCGCCATTCTTCTATTGGTGATTTACTTAGTCTGTGTGAGGTAGCTACAATATGGCAGCCATCTTTGACCAAAGAATTCACTAATTGTTCATTTAACCAGCTCTGATCTCTTTTTCGATTCACCCACTCCGTTGCTGTTGGTGGCCACTCGGAGCAAGGAAGTGCCAAGACTTGATCGGTTGAAGGGGTACCATCTGCTTCTTTATAATTGGACTTTGTAAGTGGCTCGCGTATGGTTGTCAGAGCAGGACCGTTTATTTCAATTTTGTCAGGATTTTCACAAGTTTCTAGAGCATGCATTCGCATTCGTAATTGTGTCATATCACGATCTTTGTAAATAGGCACTTGTGAATTATCCGACATATTTAACCGAGCATAACCTGGGTGTACGTCCTTGGTCTCAACAAGAGCATGATATTTTCCAGTAGACATCTTTGATTCCTGGAAGGTAACAGGATATTTAAGCATGACAATTAACAAGTCCATGTCCGTGAAATTTCCACCTTGAATTTCTTCTCCAGTTTTTCTTATAATAATAGATGGCATATTCAGTCCCTCTGCAAGGCTTCCAACAGGCAACAACATGGTGTCTTCATCTTTGATGTCTTTACGTGTGTAAAATACTTCATCGAATTCTTCCAATCTTTTGTGGCCAATGAGACGTACTGGAAGAAGCTGCTGAGCAACATAGGACAGATGTGCATTTGGAATTGATGAGATTTTGTCCACATTCTTTACTTCAAACTTTAGCTTAGTTTCCATATCTTAAAAAAGAGAATAATGTTATAAAATAATAGTTAAAGTTTAATTCTTAGGTAGTTTTAATGAACTGTTCCAAATATAAACTTTTTAAAAAGAGGACTCGATCACCCAGGGCTTTTGATCACTTTGTGATCATTAGTACAGATTTAGATGTAGCAGTATGTGAATTAGAATAGTTTACTAGCTTTGTTAGTTACACAGGCTTATCGAGAAAGATAAATGTCTCTGGGCATTCCAGTCAAACTATTTATACATTTTAGTGTAAGCCCAAAGTATGATTAAAATATGAATCCCGATTCTCTGAGAATGAATATAGATATAATCGTTTTCTGATTTCGGACTGTTTAAACACCATGCATAGACTAATAAGACTAAAAGTGTGACGACTTTACGTTTTGCCCAACCAAAGGGTTTATGGGATACAAGGATCCCCCTCGTCCACCCACACGTCACCATACGGATAAATTAGACTGCGATAATTTTACAACAGTGTTGAGTTGGGTTGATGGGTTTATCGCCACTTTTAGCAATTATTCAGCTTTATCGTGACCACCAGACTTTTCGATGGAGGAAAGCCTGGACCTGTGAATCCTCCGACCTGGGGTAGGTGTCTGGAAACCTTTTAAAACAAGTGAAGTTGGGGGAGCAGGGCTCGAACCTATGACAGCGGTGTCAGGCTTGTGATTATGAGTCGGTGACCTTAACTAGTCGGCCACCCAGTCCGTCTACAATAATGTTAAGTAACTGGATAAGGACTATTTCACAGTTACCAGTATACCAAAGAAAACCATGCATGGACCATAGATACATTAGTGGATATTGAATATACATGTATTTTTCTTCCTTATTAAGTAGGGTCTACGCTGTACATTTTAAATAGAAACTGTATATTACTGCCTTTTCTTAATCTTGTTCTATTTTTCAACAAAAGAGAGTTTTTTCTTCTTCATTCATCGAAATACCCATCTCTTTTCGGGTAGAAAACTTTTGATTGACGAAAACAAGATTCAACGCTTGTCTGTTCTGTAGAGTCCATGTTTCCATCTGATTAAATTTCGTTTTTATGTCTACTTTATGGGGAGTTGGTATTTATTGTAATGTGTGAAATCATATCGAAATATTGATTTTAACCTTTATGAGATACTCTGTCCCATTCGAAAAACTGTCATTATGGCTGGTTATTGTGCTTCATTTCTATTGACTAAAAGCCTCAAACACGCTTCCTGACATAACGTTGTATTCAACGTGCAAGGTAATATGTTTTTTATAGAACTGAAATATTCTCATTCTTCATTTGTTGCTAGTAAGGAAACTAGGAAAAATATTTACGATTTGCCTTTCTTCTCCTTCAGGTTCGTTTTTTAAGCACTGTAATAGTCGAATAAGACGCGAATTGTACTAAAAGTATGGAAGATGATTTTAAGAACTGAACTATGAAGTCAATAATAATAATACCACAAGGTAATCTTTCGATCACAGGAACAAAGATACTCTGACTCTAGCCATCTGTCGAATTTTGTTTAATTTTGCGTCGAGTTTTTATGTGTGTATGTGTGTGGAGGGGAGGTTGAAGATGGAGTACGATGTGGGAACTCCTGACCTTCGACAGAAACATCACTTTAGGTTGGAGTCGAGTAAATCTTGACAAGCTGGAGATCAATAGTAAATATGATTAACTATATAGACCATTCGGCCACCGAGTCCCCTTTGTTGACATAAATTAATGAAAATACGTCTAAAGAAATCAATAGCTCATTTTAAGACTGAAGGCATTTCTCTCCATATCTCTAAAAGGGGTGACAAGTCAATATACATTTCTTGACAGCAAAATCTAGATCACCGAAACCAAATTATATTTTTCATCAGATGCATGGTGAACACTAGGCGAGTTTTTTCGCTCAGAATCTCCAATATGATTCTCAAAGAACTTCAGCCGTATCGCTAATCTGGCTATTTTAATTCTGTTACTTAAATTTCATAGATCTTGTGGTATTCATTTGTGAATATTTGAATCTTCATGTCAAAATTATGTTTCAATCCAAATGTTGAACCCACAAACCCTAATGCCTTCATCTGATAATCTTTGATCTGTAAGTCACAACTATTCTTCATGCCAAATATAATGTTTAATTAAGTCCTTAAGAAGATTTTTTTAAAGTTTTCGCATTAAATCCTTTATTTTAATCTTTATAAATCTTGTATTTGGACCTTTGGTCTGGTTCAAAAGACTTCATTTGTATAAATTTGATTCTCCGTATCACAGTTATGTTTCTTGCCAAATATATATTGCATCTCTGTTGCTGATTTTGGGAAATTGTTACTGAAACCTGTGTTAAATCTTGGGCCTCATGGACCATACGGACTACTGAATCTCAGTGTTAATGTAGCACTGTTCAAGACGTTATTGCATTTCTATTGCTGGTGTGACGAAGAACATTTTTTGCCAACTGAAGCCTATGTAAAGCTTTTAGCTCCGTTGCCTCATGAAGTCAGGAACCGTCATTTTGAAAAATATGTTACAAAGCTACGTCTTGCCAAACATCGTAACAATTTTGTTGCTGGTACTTGAGAACAAGATTTGTTTAAATGTAATTGCGTCATTGAAACTTCTGTTAAACGTTCACACCAAAAAATCATTAGAAAACTTTGAAATTAAGAAAAAGTCATTATTTGAACGGAGGTTTATAGACGGTAAAAGGGACTTGTAGGCTTGGGCTCCTGAGGAAAATAATGCCTTGATTAGAGTTAATCAAACACCTGAGATCTGGAAATATGATGTTTAAACTTGTTTTCTATGTCTTCATATGTTGACCATTGTTTGATATAGGCATTTCCACTTTTTGTAATTTCTTTTATGATATCTGATAAGTTGATAAGCTTTTCTTACATTTTACTTATACAAAAACAATCTGTGTTTTTTGTGTGTTCTTCCTCCCGCCCTTTATCTCCTTTCTCCTGGTCTTTGACACACTATCCCCTCATTTCTTGGGTTGATAAAGTTTTGAAGTAACTTCATAAAAAATCTACATGCAGTTCTATTAACACTGTAGAATATGTGAATGGTGCATGCGTACTAGTACTACTCAGTCTATTTCAAATTAAAAGAATTAGGGGTATTTTTCCCTGTTTCGGTTATGAATATTCAAATGAGTCTTACATCATTATCTTACCATCAAATTCTTTCCTTATATCCTTTCCTATTCAAGAAAAAAAGTAAAACTTATTTTGGCAAAACCAGAATTAATCATGCTTATTTTTAGTTCGTAAAATTTAAATGTATCATATTTCGTATGTATAAAATAGATACACTATCAGTAATGTAGTTTGAAGATATCATAACAAAACTAGTATTGGCTGCTGTCAGAAATGACAGCTATACCCGCACTTAACAGCTGATCGCTTCTCCCACTTTTTTGGATCCTATATTGACCCTTAAATGGAAATTTGAAAACCTTACAGCACATTTGAATGTTGAAGTTGTGATTCAATGAAAAGC
>JAOXYI010119574.1:0-11892 GCA_028566495.1 Lithophaga antillarum | reverse complement strand
AGAGATTCATGATTCAATGAACATTCTTGAAGAGTTTACATTTATTCTGTAATGTGGTTTCAGACAAAAAGACTTTTTTGACACTTTCCATTGAATTCTATATTAATTTCTTCCCGCGGTGGCAGCCATCTTCGATTTCCGATCGGCATCAAAAGTATAAAATTGGTAGGGGACCATCAAAGAAACATTATCACAACAATTTTGTGGTTTCTGACCGTAAGATTTTTAAAATTTCAGCCAATCAGAACACATTATTCGCTCTGGCGGCCATGTTGAACATCCGATCGGCACCAATAGTATAAATTTTGTAGAGAACCATCCAGTGAACATTCCTGAAAAGTTTGCTTTAATCCTTTAATATGGTTTCAGGCAAAAAGACTTTTTCGACATATCCCATTGAATCCTATGTTAACTTTGTCTCGTGCGGTGGCGGCCATCTTGGATTTCCGATCGGTACCAAAAGTATAAACTTGGTAGACGACATCTAAGAAACATAACGACTTCCGGATCAGGTGAGCTAAAAATCAGCCAGTCAGAAACAAAAATTCCATGTGGCGGTCATTAGATGTCCCATCGTCACGAAATGAGGAAACTTTGTAAAGGACCTCCAATATGTCATTCTTACAAAGTTACAAATTATTTGGCCTTGTAGTTTCAGAGGAAAAGATTTCTAAAATTTCAGAATGGTTTCAGAGGAGATGATTAAAATGTGAGATGTTAACGACGAGCGGACGACAAACCTTTAGGTCAGATGAGCTAAAAAATCGAGTTTTAAACTTCTCCATTATGTGTCAACAAGAAATATTTCGATATGAATGGCAGTGCTTTATAGTCCACACAAAGTTTTAAACTTCTCCATTATGTGTCAACAAGAAATATTTCGACACCGATATGAATGGCAGTGCTTTATAGTCCACACATAGGAAGATACAGGATTTATTTGTGAAATTGTTCAACCAAAGATTAGCATTTCGCGCGATGTATAATTTAAAGGCGATTCAAATACACGAAATTTTAATCTTGTAAGTTTTGTCTTTGGTGATTTCCTTTCAAAACTACCTCAGCCTGCTATTCAACATAGCCACATTTCTATAAATGTTTTATGTAAACAAAAAAATGAAAATATGCCTATAGCTATTTGGCAAGGTTAAATCAGGTGAACGATATAGGCTCAGGCGAGCCTATAGCTGCTTGGTTTATTCGGCGCAGAGTTCGAAAATGCATGCTTTATTTCGTACGATGAGCTAACAGTCTCCTTGGCAGACCAACCCAAAGGTATCAGGTTGAACTATCGAAAATGCAGTGGTTTGAGATACACGGTGTATTTGAATCGCCATGTATTTTGTTTCTGTCCGATTTTTAGCTCACCTGACCCGCAGGTCAGAATAATTTTTAGATGGTCGTCTACCAAGTTTATACTTTTGGTGCCGATCGAAAATCCAAAATGGCTGCCACTGCGGGACAAAGCAAACTTTTCAGGAATGTTCATTGGATGGTTCTCTACAAAATTTATACTTTTGGCGTCGATTGGAAGTTCAACATGGCCTCCAGGGCGAATAATGTGTTCTGATTGGCGGAAATTTCAAAACTCTTATTGTCAGAAACCACATAATCAATGGAACTGTTTTCTTGTCATAATGTTTTTAGATGGTCCTCTACCAAGTCTATACTTTTGGTGCCGATCGGATATACAAAGGCCATGTTGAATTTCCGATTGGCATCAAAAGTATACATTTTGTAGAGAACCATCAAATAAACATTCCTGCCAAGTTTATTTGCATTCTCTAATGTGGTTTCAGACAAAAGGACTTTTTCGACAATTTTCCATTGACTCCTATGTTAACTTATACGCGGTATCATCCATCTTGGATATCAGCTCAGCACCAAAAGTATAACCTTGGTAGAGGACCATCTAAAACAATTATGACAACATAACAGTTTCATCGACCATTTTGACAAGAAGATTGCTGAAACTTCAGCCAACCAAAACATATTATTCGCCCTGGTGGCCACGTTGAATTTCTGATCGACACCAAAAGTATAAATTTTGTAAAGAAATTCAGTGAATATTCCTGCCAAGTTTGTTTCCATTTTCTAATGTGGTTTAAGGGAAAAAAGACTTCTCGACTTCACCGCGGGACACAGTTAACATAGGAGTCAATGGAAAATTATCGAAAAAGTCTTTTTGTCTGAAACCACATTAGAGAATGGAAACAACTTGGCAGGAATGTTCATTTGATGGTTCTCTACAAAACGTATACTTTTGATGCCAATCAGAAATTTAACATGGCCTCCGGGGCAAATAATGTGTTCTGATTGGATGAAATTTCAGCAATCTTCTTGTCAAAAACCACATGGCTGATGGAGCTGTTATGTTGTCATAATGTTTTATGTTTATGTTTATGGCCGCCGACGCGGGACATAGTTAACATAGGATTCAACGGGAAATGTTGCCAAAAGTCTTTGCCTGAAACCATATTAGAGAATGGAAGCAAATGTTGCAGGAATGTTCATTGGGTGGTTCTCAACAACATTTATACTTTTGATGCCGATTTTAAATTCAACATGGCCGCCAGGGCGAATAATGCGTTCTGATTGACTAATATTTCGGCCATCTTTTTGTCAGAAACCATATGGTCAGTGGAACTGTTACTTTGTGATAATGTTTCCGAGATGGTTCTTAACCAGGTTTATACTTTTAGTGCCGATCTGAAATCTAAGATGGCCGCCACGGCGGGACAAAGTTAACATAGCAGTCAGTAGGAAATGTCTAAAAAGTATTTTCTGCCTGAAACCACATTAGAGAATGGAATCAAACATTGCAGAAATGTTCATTGGGTGGTTCTCAACAACATTTATACTTTTGGTGCCAATTTGAAATTCAACATGGCCGCCAGGGCGAATAATGTGTTCTGACTGACTTAAATTTCAGCAATCTTTTTGTAAGAAACCATATGGTCAGTGGAACTTTTACTTTGTGCAGTTCTTGTTTTTGATTGGCTGAAAATTAAAACAAATCTTTTCCACGGAATCTGCAAGGTTAAATTAATTGTAACTTTGTTGGAATGATGTATGGGAGGTCTTTCACAAAAATTTTCTCATTTCCTGTCGATAGGACATCTAACATGGCCACCACAGGGAATTCTTGTTTCTGATTGGTTTAAATTTTAACAATCTTCTCCACTGAATCTGCAAGGCCAAATGAATGGTTGAAATTTTAAAAATCTTCTTCTCTGAAACTGCAAGGCCAAATAAATTGTAACTTTGTAGGAATGATATATGGTTGGTCTTACAAAAAATATCCTCATTTTGTGTCGATCAGACATCTAACATGGCCGACACGAGTAATTCTTGTTTCTGATTGGCCAAATTTATAAATCTTCGTCTCTTAAAATACAAGGTCAATCGATGTAACTTTAAAGGATGATTTACGGGGTCGTTTACACAGTTTCCTCATTTCATCCTGCCGATCGGCCATCCCAATCAGAAATCCAAGATGGCCGCCATCGCAGGACATAGTTTAACATAGGACCCTATGGGGAAAAGATTCAAAGATCTTCTCGTCAGAAACCACAGTCATAACTGTGTAAGAATGCGCCTTGGGTGGTCCTGTCTCAAGATGGCTGCCACCACAGGATATAGTTTAACATAGGACCTTATTAAAAAAATATTCAAAGATATTTAAGGAGACAGATTTACAAAAGCTTTTGCTTATTTCTCAATCCTTTTTGCACAACTTGCTCTTTGTATTGTATATAGCAATGAATTTATGATTAAAGTATGTTTAAACCAACATAGCACGCTCGGAAAAAACATTCAGAAATCTTCTTGTCAGAAACCACTTAGCCTATGGAACCGTAACTATTTAAGAATGTTTCTTGAATGGTCGT
Organism: Lithophaga antillarum; assembly: GCA_028566495.1. Taxonomy (NCBI): domain Eukaryota; kingdom Metazoa; phylum Mollusca; class Bivalvia; order Mytilida; family Mytilidae; genus Lithophaga; species Lithophaga antillarum. The sequence goes on along the minus strand of JAOXYI010119574.1, from coordinate 8,002 downwards.
CTACCAAGTTATAATTTTCATGCTGATGCAAAATCCAAGATGGCCACCACTGCAGGACATAGTTTAACATAGGACCTTATGGAAAAGATATTCAAAGATCTTTCCAGAAACAAGAGAGGAGGGAGAGAATATTAATCCAAAAATGTTCATGAATGAAATAAGAGAGACGATTAAAATATTTTATGAATGATGATTGATCATTGGATCAATATCATCCGAAACGGAGTCGAGGGTGATATTGTTTGCTCTGAGTGTGAAACTCACCATAACACCCCCAACCAAAGGCAGTATATTTTTTTTATAATACTGAATAACATGCATTATTTGTTTTGCCCTTACCTTTCTCCTAAGTTTCATTTCGATAGATTGGATTCAAAAATATTTGAACCTCAATATTTTTCTTTTTTTAAATACAATGTGTAAGCACATTTTTATGATAAACACATCAACCATATCTATGTACCAATAATCGATCAAATAAAAGTTGAATACAGTGTTTGATTAAATCGTTTTAGTGTTCGACAGACGAGATTCGTGTACCTACAAGAAGGCTTTTTTCTTTTTTTAACGAAATTGCGCCTTTTGCAATAATTACGTGGTGTCGATCATATCAAATTTGCATTTCTTTATTGCAGACTAGTGATGTTCAAATGAATTTGCATCAAAGTAACTTGTTTGACAAGCTAAACTTGTCGTCTAACAAAATTTTTGTTTTTGGCGGAAGTGAAAAACTAATCGGTAAAACTCGGCGGGAAAAGGTGATATTTTCAGGCTTCGGCAAAGTTCGGTCTCGGTGGGTGATATTGTGGCGCGATATTGCGTTGCTACGAATGGATTATCAATCGTTGATATGAATGGGCGGGGTTTCAAGGAAATATTGAAAAATACCACATCCGTTAAAACCAAGGAAATGAGTAGATCACCTAAGAAATTTGCATAAAGTATAATAATATATGATTGTAAGCAGAGGTATGTATGATACAGAATATAACCGTGTGAGGAAGGATCATAGCGTAGATCAGTGTAATGTTTTAGAGTACAAGCACCGTTATTAGTTTTGACATTTAATTATTTCTCTATTTACTATGTGAACTTTTAACGTTTGGTTTTTCAATCAACTCTTCGTTAGTCAATCTGATATAATGTATTTTGTAAAACACACCTTCTGCACTGTACGATTCAGTTTAGTTTTAGAATTAGATAGCTAAGCAGTAACATGTTTGTCCGTTATGTTATATGTCCAAGAAATTATAATGGCGACGAGCTAAAATTCGGAGTTTAACCTAACTGTTTGATTCATCAGTTTTCGAAAATGGCAACGGGATTTCCTTTATTCGCTAAGTTTGATGTTTCGGATCAAAGTGAGGTAAGCCAAAGATGGAAAAAAATATGTCCAAAGATTTGAAAACTTTGTCCTTCTATGGGAATAACACGAAATGACAGAAACCAAGCAATGTTATTACATTACGCATGAGAAGAAGTATATAATATATTTGACACTTTACAAGAGACTGGAAACGCCAACGATTATGCTACAGCTAAGCAGAAGTTGGAAGAATATTTCAACCCGCAAAAGAATGTCGAATATGAAATATATAAGTTTCGACAGGCTAAGCAAAATTCTGAGGAAACAATGGATGCTTTCTTTACAAGACTCAAACACTTAGCGGAATACTGTGAATTTGAGGTCAATGACCGAGAAAAAAATAAAAAATAATTAAGGGATGTGAATCAACTAGATAACAGAGAAGAGCACTCCGAGAACCGGACATAACTTTAAAAACAATACTTGATACAGCTCGAGCAATGGAAATAGCGCAACTTCAGTCATCAGGGATGGAAGCCCAAAAGAGACTATACGAAAGCTAAAGAAGCGAACAATGACAGTGGAAAACAGAAATTTCATGCGCCAAGAAATAATAATGTGACAGTGCTATAATTGTAGAGTGAACTGGCCACTCAAGGAAAGACCATGCCCTGCAAAAGGAAAAGAATGCTGAAAATGACACAAGGTAGGACACTTTTCTAAAGTATGCAAATTAACTAAAAAGCAATCACCTTTTCGCAAATCTGACATTAAATCAAAGATAAACAATATGGAAAGTTAACATTGTCCAAAAGTGGAGTTATTCTCAGAGACAATCGAATAATAATTCCGAAGGAGTTACGACAACGCGTGGTGAAACTAGCACACGAAGGACACCAAGGCATTGTGAAAACGAAATCTCTACTCCGTGAGAAAGTGAGGATTCCGGGAATTGACAAAATAGTTGAAAATGAAATACGAAACTGCATTCTGTGTCAGGCTACTGTAGAATGCAAACAAGCTGAACCGTTACAAACGACTGAATTGCCAGAAGAACCGTGGACTGAACTTTCGATTGATTTTTGTGGACCTTTTCCGTCCGGAGACTATTTAATGGTCACAAATGATGAATATTCACGTTATCCGGAGGTTGAGATTCTTAAATCAGCACCCGCAAATGCTGTAATTCCAAAGATTGATAAAATATTCGCTTCGTTTGGAATTCCGAATGTGTTGAAGTCTGACAATGGACCGCCATTCAATGGGAGAAAATTTCCAAAATTTGCCCAGCATTTAGGATTTAAATAACACCTTTATGGCCAAAGGCAAATGCAGAAGCTGAACGTTTTATGCGAACGATTGAAAAGATAGTCCGTGCCGCCCATAACGAGAATAAGAACTGGAAACAGGAAGTATTTAAATTCTTGAGGAACTATAGAGCTACACCTCGTTGTTCTACCAACAAATCACCGTTCGAGACATTATTCGGTCGGAAAATGAACAGTAGAATACCGATGATCAGCGATAGTAAAGAAGATGATGAGGAAAACAAATTAATTAGCGGAAACTGAGATGAAAGACTATATGCTGACAATAAATTGTATCATGTAAAACTGTAAAAATTACAAACTGGAGATACTGTTCTTCTTAAACGACAAAAGACAAATTAACTTTCCACTCCTTACGATGCAAAACCGTTAATAATTACCGAGAAAAACGGCACAGAATGACGGCAAAACTGTTAAACGTAATTATTCACATTTCAAGCAAGTGGGAGATACAAAATATGACGAAGGAAAAAATAAAATTGAACAAACTGAACAGTCGAGATAAAACCGCCAGACCGATTAAGAGAAGAAGTCTGAACTTATTATTTCAACTGTAATGCTTTTTCGCTTTTAGATCCGTTGCTTATTTTCAAATTTCCAATCAGCCGTTTATTGACATTTAATGTTTTAATATTCATAAACAGTAAATTATTTACAAGTTAATTATTCTAGTGGATCAGTACATCGAGATAAAAAATGGTTTTCTTGTCTGAAAGAAAAGGAGGGTTGTAATGTTTTAGAGTACACGCATTTAATTATTTCTCTATTTCCTATGTGAACTTCTAACATTTGGTTTTTCAATCAACTCTTCTATAATGTATTCTGTAAAACACACCCTCTGCACTGTATAATTCAGTTTAGTTTTAGAATTAGATAGCTATGCAATAACATGTGTGTCTGTTATGTTATATGCCCAAGAAACATTATAATCAGTTATTAGAATTAAAAATCCAAGATTTTCGTCAAAAAATGTATCATGTGATTAAGCAGTAACTGATGAACATTTCTAGAATTAAAATATTTTGTTAGCATACACAGAGAGATAGTTAAATCAGGTTTACATGTACCTAGTGTTTTATGATGTAGAATTCCTTTAGTATCAAATTTGCATATAAAATTCTGGAAACACGTGTCGTGCGCACTAAAATTGGTAGCATACGTTTATATAACTATCACTGGGTCGATACTACTGCTGGTGGACTGTCAGTGGGGTATCATCCTAGGGTATGATTTATATGATACAATTTGATTGTTAATTTTTAGTTTATAAATTATGAAATTGTACTTAAACTAAGGTTAGAGCTCCCTCAGGCAAAGTTGACTGGTTTTGGCTATTCTATTAAGGTCCTTTTTGGTATTGATGCTCCCAAACGTTTTATGTATTTTGCTTCCCAATTTTTTGGGGTCTCGAGAGTACCTGAAGAAGGTTATTCCAGAAACACGTGCCGTGTGCAATGAAATTGGTATCATACGTTTATATTAACAGATTATGAAGAGCAAATGTCATGTGATTTGCTAGAATTCAGTTTGCAAGTTAGCTATAGGGGTGAACTATGGTCTTGAAAGAAATCAAGAAATCATTTGGGAGCTAGAAATTTTCCTGATGATATAGAGAAATATTTGAAAAAGGAGCTTAAATATATATAGCTATAGTTGGTCCTTTTACATTGAATCCTTTTGTTATATCAAATTTGGTATTGTCTCTCTTGAAGTAGGATCCAAAAAGTACATCTGATGAATGTCATTTTGGATTTAAGTTTCCTCCAGACAACTGTATAAATGCAGGAATTTCCAAAAATATGTATTTGGCAGAAATGGCCTGAAATATCCTTCTGTTCATGATTTAACAGATTTAATTAAGAAAAAAGTTTTAAATTATTATGTTTTCAAAAGAGATTAAAGTTAAGCTTACCGTCAGTTACCAATTGATAAAAAAGACATCAATTTAGTGGATTTTCATTGGAAAAATCATAGTTTTCAGTATGGGTTTAAGATCGGCCGCTCATATTTGTCAAAAAGTAACATCAGGAGTAGCCATCATATGAGTAATATGGGATGTCGTTTATTGAAATGCTTTATAATTTTATGTGTTAGAGAGAGTACTATTTAGTTCTGGATTAGAAGAGTCTAAAGAAAAGACATATCCACCTGCAACTATCAAGTCTTTTTAGGTGTTGAGTTTAATACTGAAAGTTTTACTTTATCAGTTACAGCTGATCGTATATCAGAATTGTTGGAATTAGTAAATGAATGGTTGGAAAAAGAGGAAGCTACATTGAAACAGTTACAATTTCTGCCAGGCAAATTACATTTCATTTCTTCTTGTGTGCGACCAGGATGATTACTTGTCTCAAGACTTTTGACTTGGTTGAGAAATGACAACGGTAATTTGAATAAAATTCACATAGTTGTTAAAAAAGACCTTTGCTGGTCAAAACCTTTAAAATTATATAACGGAGTCTCTATGAGGAGTGGTCCTATCTAGATGAATTTTTAGGAGGAAACTTTCTCTGGTTGTGGAGGTTGTTTCCCTAATAAAAGGGAATACTTTCATGTTTCTTTTCCTAATGAGTTGTTGAGGAAAAACTAACATAAAGAATTTAAAGGGGAAAATATTGATTAAATGTAATAATCAATATCTGTGGAGTTCTGAATTCTAGTGCGACTAAAGACGCACTGATGTAAGGTAGTTTGAGAGAAATTTTGTTTTTTGAAGCGAAAAATTGGTTTGACAGTAAAGGGGTATATTTCCCTAGAGCAGAAAAGTTGCTTATGCATTATCTAGATAGGAACACGATTTGAAGTTGAAGAATAAGTTCTTTCAGTTACCGGCAATTCAAGCTGGTATGTGTACTGAGAAATTTGTGTTTATCGGACTGTTTAACTTTTCTGATGATTGATGATTTAATTGTAGATGGTCAGATCGGAATAATAGATCGTCAGTTGTCAAACCTGAAAGATGAACAACAGCGAAAAGCTAGATCGGCTTTTCCGCAAGGAACTTGTAAAAATATTGAGCTTCAGTGGAGGACATTTTTAACATTTTTTACATACTCTGAGTCTAGTCCGTTACCTGATTCGTTACAAACTGTTGGTCTATATGTTCAGATTTTGTCAAGATCTTTTAAATCTGTGGATACTATTAGAAATTATATTAGTGGGGTTAGAATCTTGCATATTTACAAAGGAAAGAGTTCCCCTTCCTAGAATCTATAGACTGAGGTAAAGTTAACTTTGACAAGTTTGTTAAGATTAAATCAACATATTCCAATATTTTGGAGATTGTTTTAGTAGTCTTTTTTCTGAATAAGTGGAAAGTCCAATCTTGTTTTACTTTCAGTGTCCAAAGTTGATAAGAAAAAAACAATTAACTAGAGGATATTTTTTTTTATTATTGATGATATTTTAGTGGATCTATTGAGGTGGTCAAAAACTACTCAGTTTGGAGACAGGATTTTGCAAATTCCATTAATAAATTTTCCTGGAAACATTCTCTGCCCAGTTTCTACATATAAAAATATGATCAATGCTATACCTGCATCAAAAACATCGCCAGTTTTTTGTGAAATACAAAATAGGAAAATAGTACCAATAATATACAGAGGATACCAAATAAAATTACAATATTTAATTGAATACACTGGTAGAAATCCATTAGCTTATTTAACACACAGTTTTCATCGAGAGGGTACTTCTTTGGCCTTTAAAGCAAATGCTGCAACTGAATTGATTCAAAATCATGGAGATTGGAGAAGCGATACTTATAAGAAATATCTGACATTTACTACAGATCAAAAATTATGTGTCTCAAAACAAATGAGAGAGAAATTATACTTAAAAGATAAAACATTATTTTACATTCTATAAATCTTCTATTTGTAAAAAATCAGAGATCAAAGACTGTTATTGTATCTGATTCTATAGCAAAATATGTAGCCATTGAAAATACAGATGTTATGGTATTCAGGGGGGGCTAATATTGGAGACATTACGGCCAAAATTAGGAAATTTAAGGGAAGCATCGCTTCAAATGATAATTTAATAATTCATGTGGGAACTAATGATGTTCACTCTTTGTCTGTAGATCAGTTTAAATCTGCATTTTGTAATCTAATTTATATCATGAAATCAGAGTTTCCGAACATGAAAATTGGCATGTCGGCTATACTTCCTAGACCAGTAGATTTTGAGGAAACTAACAAAAAGATCATTAATCAATTCAGATTTAAAAACATTGTGTTTGAGATTTGAGGTTGAATTTTTACAGACATACAGATATTTTGTTAAGAATTCTAAACCATTAATAGAATTGTTCGCTTATAAAGATGGAGGGCTACACATAAATTTTGAAGGATCCATGCAGAGTATTAAGTTCGTATTTTAAAGAAGGTTAGCTCATTTTTAATGTTATGTTAATTTAAATCTTTATATTTTCAGATTCATCTGTAGGACTCTGTACAATAGGTATTGGTCACACTGTGGCGTATTGGAACTCATCGTATGGGATCTACAAGATGTTCTCATGTGGGGTTGATGTTTTAGTTCATGGTTGATATTGTTTCTTCCCATGCTAAACATTTCGGTTATTTTTCAGTTTCGCTTATCTGATTACAGCTTACTTGATTTTCTCCTGTTGTTTTTTATGCCGACATATCGCATTGTTGTTTGTTTTTATTGTACTTTTGGCTTGGCGACTTGAAAGTGAAATGACATTGAATAGTAATTATTATAATTTATTTGATGACGGTCATATTTTAATTGGATATTGATATGGACATTTATTAATTTCGTATTTAATGCAACACTCATTAATCATGTTAATAACTGTACAAATTGTAATGCCTTAATAAATTGTGTATCTATATGAATTCGTATTTTTGGAAAAAAAATTATCGGTTAGGAACTAATTTCACTCCGCACACCGGTACTTTTGATATGTGAGTGACTTGTCGCTAGGTAACCGACACGATATATATAATTGTGTGAACACTATTGAGCGGTATATTTTAAAATTTTGAATTCGATTTTTCCCGCCCTCCCGCCACTTACAGCAATGCGATATCACTGTCGTGAACGAGATCGGTATAGACCCGTCCAGTTAACGGTTTCGCTTTAACAAAATGGAAGGGGAGCAATATGAATGAAGGCAGGTGCGAAATAAATCGGCTCACAAATGATGAAATAAGAAACTATATAAATAATATAAGAGTAGTAATCACTGCCAAGATATTGAAGTTTATTCCGTTTAAAGAAAGGAGTCAAACAAACAAAGCCAGCTTCAAAATATTCGCTCTTTCATCACGCTTTTGTACGTAATACAAGTTGAAGCGGGCGATACTCACTAATCAGAGATTTTCCTTGACTTAAA